>SJYX01014356.1:70880-172826 GCA_006410675.1 Oreotragus oreotragus
TCAGTCTTAAACTAGGACAAATGTGGGCAAGTTATTTTATAGGTATGACGTGTGAAATGAAATGATTTGGGGCCGTTAGCTTTGCAATGAGTTAGAGATAATTTCACTGCATCTGTCTACTGTCTTCCTGTTTTCTTCTGGTGATAGCATTTGTCTTGGAGAAGGCAGTCCTTGTCATTTGAGTGGGGTACTGTGTCTTTGTGTCTCTCCACCTGCTCCCTCCCTGGGGTCGCATCACCCCCTCATCCCTGAAATTCATGGCCATGGTGGTTCTGGACTTCTGTTTTGGAGCTGTCAGGAAATAAACTTTTCTGCTGGGGTCAACTAGGAGCTTGAGCATCTAGGGTTGCCAGGGCCATTTTGCTTCCTGGGAGACCTCTGCGTGTGGGAGCACCCGGAGGAGACTCGAGAGATGGAAAGAGCCAGAATCACGGCAGTACCTGTGGTGCCAGACTCAGAAACTCCTAAAGCAGGCACAGCCCCATTCTAGGACATAAAGGCCCGTTTTTCTCTGAGCTGGTTTCGGTTGTGTTTCTGCCATTTGCAACCCCAAGAGTCTGCCTCATAGAACAGCTCCTGGGATAGTGGAGGGCAGGATATGGGGAAGAGCATCTGAGAGATGGGAAAGTGGATGGTGGGGTAAGTACCCTGAGTAAGAGGGGAGATTTTTGATGAAAGGAGTTCCAAAGGTTGATGGGTTTTAATAAGGGAAAGAGACTGGGACAAAAACTTATTTTGGAAATGAACATAAGCAGAAAAGAAGTTGTTTGCTGAAGGAAAAGCACATATCATTCCCTCGTGGACAATGCAACTGCTCTCATGTTCAACATCCTTACAGTCTTCCTCTATTGGGACGTTGAAATTAAAGGGATAGACCCATATTGGGTTGTCTTAAGCTGGAGATCCCCTGGAGGAGGGCATGGCAACCCACTCCAGTATTCTTGCCTGGAGAATCCCATGGACAGAGGAGCCTGGTGGGCTACAGTCCATAGGGTCACAAAGAGTCGGATGCGACTGAGTGACACCACACATGCACGCAAGGCTAGAAAAGATGGAGATGGAGCCTTGGAGGTAATGGATCCAAGGCGTCAGTGGGGGACCTCTCCTCCATTTCCATTTATCCTGCTCTGTGGCCACAGGCAACCCAGGAGTGGGGAGGACATACTTTCCTGGGCTTTTGGTTTGTTAAATCCTCAAGCAGAGACTGCTTGAATCAGAAGCCCTCTCAGCAAACCAGCTACTGTGTCCAGGTGTGGGGTAAAGCACAGGGTGACGTGGCCATTTGTGACCTAGTGACCGGAGCCTTCAGAGGAGTGGCCTGGGCTGAGCGGCTGTCCACGTGCGTTTCCCAAAGCAGCGAACCACTGCAGGCGTTATTCAAGCAGGGAGAATGCATGAAAAAGTCGGTGAACAGCATGTTTTAAGGGCTGGTAAGGCTGCATTGGGATGTTAGTTTCACCATCAGTTGCAGAAGTTTTACTTCTCTGACTCCAAGTAATCGGAGCCAACTTAAACAATAATAACATTATGAAAGGGTGATAAAGCATGGGGGAGGGTGCAGAATGTGAGTAGATGAAGCTAGCTCTACGTTCTAAAGTGCTTAAGTGTCTCACCTGAAGATACACTGCTTGATGTTCTGGGAACATGGCTTCGATAGCCAGACCAAAGCCGTGACCCCAACGGAAAAGCGTTACAGAAAGTGCGTGAGAAGCAGCATGACGAGCTCTGATGCACGGTGCTGGGAGGACTTGTTGGTCCCTCCCTGAAAGGACCCGAAGGTCTTGGTTAGCTGCTGTTTCTACCCAGATGTTGCTTGTCCTGATACATTTCAGCATCCGTGAGAGTCAGAAGCTGGTGCCAAGCTGTGGCACCCTGGGGTTCAGTCGCTGCATCCTAGACCCCAGTTCCCATCTCTGGATGGCTGACTTGCCAGGAACATAGAAACAATAACATCTCTTTTTCATCCAGATGAAATTTTTCCGTGGAATTCCTGGACTGAGTGTGTGTGTGGCTGCGTGCACACAGACACTCAAGAACTGCCAAGAAAGTTATTTTCACAAGAGTTTCTGTGTTATATTGGATAACACCTTACCCACATTTAAATAACATGATTTGTAATTGGAATCCTCATTAGTCCTGTGAAATCAAATTAATAGGTCATGAAGGAAAGATTATTAGAAATACTTAGAGAATGTGTTTGAATACTGAGAGAGGGAAGGAAGGTGAGCAGACGGCATGTGTGTAACTTGAACTCCTTCAGTAAGGAATATAGACTCTCACAGGCAAAGAATTTGTTAACACTTGTAAATCATTTCAAAGTGTAACTCACTCTACAAATAGATTTACCTTCAGGGATGGTTTATTTACTCTGTCATTTATTGAGTGCCTATTTGTATAGCTCTCTTTGACATTAAGGATGATAAACTCACAAGTCTTAGGAAGCCTGTCACTGAGATCATAGATAAGGTGGACATATTGAACAGTTTTGTTGTGTTGTCATTTAGTCCCTCAGTTGTGTCCGACTCTTTGCAACCCCATGGGCTGTAGCCCGCCAGGCTCCTCTGTCCGTGGGATTCACCCAGCAAGAATACTGGAATGGGTAGCCATTCCCTTCTCCAAGGGGATGTTCCCAACCCAGGGAGCAAACCCACAACTCCTGCATGGCAGGTAGATTCTTTGCCACTGAGCAACCATTAACTACTTTTTTTAATCAGTGGCCCTGTTGAAAGTAGTAGAGAAGAGGTCTGTATCAGTTAAGGTTTGATCAGGATGCGGTACTGTGAGCGATACGAGGATCTACCATAGGGGTTAGGTCTGGTCCAGATCCTGGTGAGGATACTGTGGGCTGGTGCAACCCTAGGTGGGATGCAGGCCTTGTATCTGGTGCTGGTGCTGAGGAAGGCAGAAGAAAGCATACAGGAGTGATCCAGAATCCGCGGGAGGATCCCAAATGTAGGAGCGCAAACTGGACCGCGGTGTCCATTTCCCGCTGCTTTCACACCTGCAGCTTTGACGGTGCAGGTGACCTGCAGAAGAGCGGTGCCCCTTCCCATGGAGCAGCACACAGACGTGGCCCAGGGTCACAGACATGGGTGCTCGGGCGTGGGCTGCAGCCCGGGGAGGCCCAGCAGGAGCCAGTGTCCCTCAGGGCCAGCAGTGCGAGCCGACAGGTCCCAGCTGCTGTGTATAGCCACAGTCCTGCCTGACCTCACGCCAGTTTTGCAGGTGTAAACATGGCCGCTCCTGCATTCCCACCTTCCAGGTGCTTCTGCAGGTGCCCAGACTAGAGCTGGGAGGAGGGGGTATCTGGGCGGCCTCATTCCTGGTGAGCTGAATGGACACAGCACTGAACCCCTCAGGGCTCGCCCTGGTCAGCCTGGCGCTCGACACGCCCTCCTGTCATACTTCCAGATAAGATGATGGCAAAATAATTGTATAATAAACAGGATTAAATACTCCCCTTTACAACCAACAAGTCACTGATAGACTCCTTGGAAGAGGACGCAAAGCCCCTTTATTCATCTCTAGGGCATGTTCATTTCTCTTCCAGCTGAGTCACAGTGTCCCTTGGTTCTCTGTTGCTGTAATCCTGTAGCACAAGAGTAAAAACTATTAACGTATATTCAGTGATAGGAAATGAGAGGCTTCCCTGGTGGCTCAATGGTAAAGAATCCACCTGCCAAGCAGGAGACGCAGGTTCGATCCCTGGGTCGGGAAGATCCCCTGGGGAAAGGAATGGCAACCCTCTCCAGTATTAATAGGCAAAACTGAGAAACAATCCCAGGATTCAGCGCATGAATGGATGTACAGCTGAGTCATGGTCTCCCTCTATCCTTTATAATTTCAATACTGAAACGTGAGAGTAAATGCTGTTGACATTTATTCAGTGGTAGGAGAATGGGAGACGATTAAATGCTTTTGTACAGCCCCATCTGACTTCTTATTAATATTTCCTTCAGACCTGGCCTTTGACTCCAGCAGCCCATTTTCCGAGGTCAGCTGATTCTTGCTTGATTCAGGGTACGTGAAAGATTCTGAAATCGTGTACGGCACTAATGCTGTAAACCTGAAACAGTGGCTTTGAAGAACGCAACCATGTACTTAACCCGTGTTTTTTAGTCACTGCATGTTCTGGACAGATAACTTTTCTCTCAAGAGTACCAAGAGTATTTGCAGCATCAAAATTAAAATGAAATTTGCTGTGTAAAAAACTGTAGAACTAAAGCAGAAAGAAGATAACTATTTCATGCTGTATTTAATTTTTTTTTTCAATCTTTTTGCAGTTCTTTGAGGTTCCGTTTGATTCAAACATGAACAGGACAAAGAACAGACCTCTGGTTCGTGGACAGATCAGGTAAAATCATGAATGTCTGTCTCTTCCATGTTACAAAATGTTCCATTGCGCATCCGTCCCAAATCATTTCCCTGTATTTTAAAATATGTTTACATATTTATTTGGCTGCATCAGGTCTTGATTGTGTCCTGCAGGATTTTTCCTTGTGGTGGTCTCACTCTCTCACGGTGGCACGTGGGCTTGGTGGCTGCACAGCGTGTGGGACCTTAGGTCCCTGATCAGGGGTGGAACCCTGGTCCCCTGCGTTGCAAGGCAGATTCTCCACCACTGGACCACCAGGGAAGTCCCCTTTTCTCTGTATTTTGCCTTGAGTAGTAAAGTGAGAAGAATACCGCTGTGCCCCACCCCACCTCCCACCCCTGCCCTTGGCCTCAGGACCACAGCCAAAGTCCATGCCTGTGTCATCAGCGTGAAGACCGAAGGGCATCCACCCCGCCAGACATAGAACCCTCTCGGCTCTCCACCTCTCGCCTCTGCAAAGTTGTCTTGGAGGCAGGTCCTCTGAGGGCCCAGCCCTGTAAATACAGACTTTTTTCTTTTGTTCCCTCTTAACTCAGCCATCCTCAAACTTCAATGGACCTAGTCATTGTTTCCCAAAACTGGACACACATAAGCCCATGTGTCCTTTATGGTGACTTCAGGGGATCATGAAGGATGACTCTGAGTGGAATCTACTTCCGCCTTAGGGCTAACCTACATGGGCTGAGTGGATGCGGCTTGCAGTGTCTTGAGAAAGTCCTCCCAGGGCTTCGTTCCCCAGACTTTGTGCTCAGGCCTTGCTTTTTACTGAGCTACTGAACTGACACTGAATACATACTTGATAAACAAGGCATATTGAGATAACTAGCTAGTTTTGAAGTAGTTACAGTAAAAGCACACCCTTTACATCTTAGGCCACAAAAATTCTCTCTAACATTTTTGATAATCAAAGGGAAAAAAATCTTTACAGCTAAAATGCCATTTCATGGCCATAAACATCCATGGCATTGCATTATTCTTTGCTTCGTTTTCCCAAGGAGAATACAGGGGACAGCACTTTCAACTATCTGTCAGTTACCTACATAAAATGCCAATTCTGCATGTCTAAAATTTTAGCATTAACTATTTGGGAAAAGACTGGTTCTTAGGTCTTTAGCAGAAAGAAGTGTTTTTATATTAAGGTGACATGTGTGAATCCCTCCTCACTCTCACAGGGCCAGTTTCTCTGGAGGTCTCGTCCAGAGAGCAGTAATTGCAGGTGACTGGTTCAACTTCCTGTGGAAACACTTGACCCTGAGGCCCTCTGCTTTTTACTCTGGCTCCGGGCCTCTGTGGCGGAATTATCTATCAGAGTCTTTAATGGCTCGGGGGCCACCTGATGAGATTGAGTTGAGTGTCCTCCATATCACTGAGGAAGCATTCCTGAGGCCCGAGGCCGGACCGGAGGCTCGGAGCATTTGGTAGAGAGCTTGGCGTCTGCGTCTGAGGACATCTGGAGAGAGGAGCTCCGGGGTCAGGATGGCGCTCATACCCTCAGGATCAGCTCCTTCCTGCTGACTCGACCTCTGTTAACTGGGGGCCACACCTTCGCATCTGTGCCCCTGAGGCTGAGCGTCAGCATGGCCAAGGCTGTGCCCAGGGGACCAGGGCTCTGGAGCCTGGATGATGCCAGGGGAAGGGGGGCAATGTGGGGGGAGTGGGCAAAATCAAGATGGAGTTTGACGCCCAGAGCCGCCCGTTCTTCTGTTGTTTTATACCCTCACGAGTATCGTCCTTCCTTCTTGTCACTTACCTGTCACGCACGCGTCCAGTGTCCCATCACCCTCCGTGTGATAAAGCCCTGAGTTTTGCTTGCAGCACTGACCCTAACTGGATAAAGAGGACTCTGGTTTTTAAGTGGCAGTGGGGAGGGGTCAGAGGATGAGGAGTGGTCCAGAGTGAATGTCCTCAGAAACTCCTCCTCAGATAGCCCTTGTTTCTTCTGGGAGGATGGGACCAGGTGTCGTCCACTGCAGGTTGTCACCGCCAGAATCTGACACCTGTTTTTGGCGCTGGGGACCCCGTTTCTGGCTTCTGATCCCCAAACTCAGGGCCTGGAGAGCAGCTTGCAGAGTGCGGGTCCTCGGCTCAGCCTCCCTGGGCCTCCAAGCACTTCTGCCAGCCCTACCACTCCACTGGGTCCTTCCGCTCTGACTTCAGATCTGGATGAGCAGTCCTTCTGTCCCAGAGAGGAGCCTGTTCAGTCAGCTGCTCCACCTGGTTTCTCTTTTCTTCTCCTCTTTTTACCACCAGTCTTCTAGAAGGCATGGTCCCCTCATCCCTTCCACCCCCGTGTCTAGGCTAGTGCTTCCACCTCACTCCTCTGCATGTTGGGTCTTCAGGCCCCGAGCGTGCGTGCTAAGTCACTTCAGTCGTGTCCGACTCTGTGCAACCCTATAGACGTAGCCCGCCAGGCCCCTCTGTCCTTGGGATTCTCCGGCAAGAACACTGGAGTGGGTTGCCGTGCCCTCCTCCAGGGGCTCTTCCCGACCCAGGGATCGAACCCTTGTCTTTTATGTCTCCTGCACTGGCAGGCAGGTTCCTTACCACTAGTGCCACCTGGGAAGCCCCTTCAAACCCTGCTTCCACTTAAATTGACTCATCATCAAACTAGGAACCTCAGCCCTGACCCCCAGGCCCGCTGGCCAAGTCCTCTGCGTCAGGTCCAAGGCCCGGTGAGAGAAGGTTTGCTGGCCGAGCCCCGGTCCAGTGCCCAGGGCCAAGGGCAAGGCGTGGAGGACAGTTAAGCATGGGTCGGGGGCTCGCGGGGGGGCAGTACCCAGGCACTCCTACACGTCTGCTTTATCCGGCAGCCTGCACTTCCCTTGGACCTGATTCTACTTGGTCGCCTTCTAACTGGGGTCCGCTCCCCCACCCAGAGCACCCTCTGTGTGCCCCAGTCCTTCTCTGATTCAGAGTCAGAGCCTTGGGGAGACGTTCTGAGCGGTGATGTCAGGTCACAGACCTGCGCATCCTCTCATTGTCCTCCTGGACCCGGCCGCTCTTCTGTAGGAGCATTTCCTGGTTCTAGTTGGAGTTTTCTGTCTTCTCTTCGCTCTCCTGTTAGTTTTCCGACAGAACAGAGACATACGTCTTTCTCTAACTTGAAGTCCTGCAGAGTCATATTTCTAAGATATATATATATAGCTTGTGTATTTTTTTTTCTAAGTAATAACCTTTTTTCCTGGTCTCTTCTAACTAAAATTAATCGTAAGGATGTCAAGACCAAGTGTCTCTCTGTGTTTTAGAGTTAAATAATTCCCTTGTTTAATTCAGTTCATTAAGAATGTATCGATTACCTAGTGTGGGACCAGCACTGTCAGCTTTATTGTGGAATCATGCTCGAAGGCCTTGAATCTGGGTGGAAAAATTGTGCCACATGCATAAGGTGCTTAGCAGATGAGATGGGGCAGTCCATAAACAAGGATCAAGGGAAATGGAATGAATTGGTACAGACGAGAAGTTCTCCGGGAGGTCAGAAAGGGAAGACTCAGATAAAGACCAGCTGGGCAGTGAAAGCTCCCTGAAGAAATCAGACATGGGCTGGGCCTTCTTGGTTATTTTCATTCCGTCTCCTTTGAATTATCCATTTTCCAGCTCCCTCACATTGACAGGGAAAGAATACATGTCAGCGTTACTTTTCCCAACTTAATGGATCCAACAAAAGTGATCCAGATCTTGTAAGCTTTAGGTATGGGCTCCGAGCGGAGAGATGGAGCGATAAGAGCAGAGAGGAAGGTTATTCTTCGAGGGGATAAATTAAAACACTCGGAATTCGGGGCAGCCCATACCTGGTTGTGAAATGAGTGATGAAGATTGAGTTTTCGAAGTGAAATGAATGGATTGTTTAGTTGGCGTTATTAACTTCAAGAACGAGGTTTAGCCAAAGTATTATAGGGATTTACAGGAGACATTTTTCACATTTACTGAAGGTTTTACCAGTAAGCACTTAAGCAAATGTAAACATTTAGCGGGCTGCAGGGGACCTGGGAATGTTATTCATCCCCCTGTCACGCTGGTCTAGTAGACACATACCGGCCCGGGTGAAGCTCTGCAGGGTCCGGGTGGTTATGATTAGTCTCTCAGTGTGTATATACTGCAAATGTAATAAGAGCATAAACATTTTATAAGTGTAGAAATTTCTTTTTCTTTAGTGTTCACCAGTCATTAAAAGTGGCAGAAAGAACAGATTTGGTCTCAACTTTAAGAACAGTGGTGCTAATGTCCAGAAAATAAAATAAAATGTCCTTAAAATAAAATCATTCCATCTTGCCGAACCATAGTAGGAAGAACAGGCAGAAGAAAGTCTGTTTTCATATCATCACTCAGAATCATCACAGTGGGTGGATGAGAGGGACACGGCTGTCTCCTCAACATTAATCTCTCTCTCTTTCTCATTGTCATAAGAAGGAAGAGTACATTCATGACTTTTTGGAAGCATTGTGAGTTGTCAATATTTGTTGACAGCAATCCTGGGATGGGAGATCCTTTGGGCCCCAGGCCCCTGTTTACAACCGGAAAATACCTACAGTATTCTAAGAACCATGAATATAAAGAGTTAACTATCACATCACAGTTATACAGCCAATCCTTTGCAGTCACGTGAGAAATAAATCGTAGGAGCAAACACCTTTATTAATACCTGGAATCATTTGGTCTAACCTCCTGTCACTCCACTTCCTGTCTTTTCAAATGTGCTATGCTAAGTCGCTTCAGTTGTGTCTAACTCTTTGCAACCCCATACACTGTACCTGCCAGGCTCCTCTGTCCATGGGATTTTCCAGGCAAGAATACTGGAGTGGGTTGCCATTTCCTTTCAAATGAGATGATGTGAAAAGATTTGTCATCATCAAATGTTACTCCCATTGATTGATGTTGTGGGAACAGTCATCTTAAGATCACATTCTCTGTCTTGCCTGATTTGTAAAGGTTTGTTTCAGTCAACATTTTGGGCCCCAGCCTTAGGTACAGGGCATATAAAGATGAATGGTTCAATGTCCATCAACAGATGAATGGATAAATGTGTGGTACATATATACGATGGAATACTACTCAGCCATAAAAAGAAGTGAAATTGGGTCATTTGTAGAGACATGGGTGGACCTAGAGTCTGTCATACAGAATAAAGTAAGTCAGAAAGAGAAAAACAAATATCATATATTAACCTATATATTTATACAGAATCTAGGGAAATGGTACTGATGAACCTATTTGCAGGGCAGGAAGAGAGACACAGGCATAGAGAAGGGGCTGTGGATACAGTGGGGGAAGCAGAGGAGGGTATGAAGTGAGGTCATAGTTGACATATATACATTACCATGTGTGAAATAGCTAGCTAGCCGGAAGCTACTGTATAGCACAGGGAGCTGAGCTCGGTGCTCTGTGACGACCTAGAGGGGTGGGGTAGGAGGTGGGATGGGAAGGAGGCTCAAGAGGGAGGGGATGTATGTATACATACAGCTGATTCATGTTGTTGTACAGCAGAAACTAACGCAGCATTGTAAAGCAAGTATATACTCCAGTTAAAAAAGGGTGTGCAGTTTGCACCAAGGTTCCCGAATTCTTAAGGAGAAGATTCCTATTGTTCATTTCTGTCCGTGAAAACCAAGTTTCCAGGGTAGTGGTCCAATCTCAGTGTTTTCTCACGCCCTTGAGGGCAGGGACCACCTACTGAATTCCTCTATCACCCCCAGGTCCCTGGAAGATCCAGGATCCCTGTCTCACCCGTTCACCTACTTTTATGATCTTTCCTTCATAAATTCGTTTCAGCAATATCAATAAAACCCATCACAGCTAATGTGGTAGATTTGTAAGAGCACCCCATTTCAAAACAGTTATTTGTGGAGACTTCCCCCAAAAAACTTAGGTCAAAGCTCAAATGTTGGATTTATTCAGAAAATTAAAGTTAAATTGGCTTGGTTTGATTACGCTTTTGAGGTTTTTTTTGTTTTGTTTTTGAAGAAAAGGAATTTTATTTTATAATTTAAAAATCATTTATTCTGGAAAAATGACCAAGCAGTATGAGATTAGTTTTTGTGTAAACCAATTACCTGCAGAGCTGCTTAGAATATAACACCTTCTTGATTTCATATAACATTTCATAGACCTCTCTGACACATTACTTAAACAGAAAGGCCACATTTCTCCAGTAACTCATTTAAAAGTCAGGCAATTTAAATTGTGTTTAAGTGGAATAAGTAGGTATCAAATTAAAGCTTGTATATTCTCATTTGTTCCTAATTTCTGTAGAAAATTACACTTTGATAGAGCTACTAAAGGTTGGTGTTTAGTAAACAAAGAAGTACTAGATTTTATGAGAAGAATAAATAATTCATAGAAACATGTTAGCAAATTTCCCCCCACTCGGATCTATTAGTTTCTTTTCCCTGGTAGCCTTGGGCAGGAAACGCCCGAGTAGAAAGACCTCACTCACACTGGTGCTCAGTAGAAAGGTCTCTCCATTTAAAATGTAATTCAGTTTTGGATGTGAGTTTGAAAATGAACCATCATTCCACCCTCAGCATGAGCCGTGAATCTATTTGCATGAATGAGTAAACGTATATAAAAGAATTTTCTTTTTTTAGTTCAAGGAAATTGCTGGACCTTTTCCCATCTCCGTTCCCCATCCATCAAGTAATGCTGTTTTCCTTATTTGTACTTTTTTTTTCCTGTTTTATTGATAATTAGAAATGTTTGCAACATCGTCATGCCCATTCACCTGCTTTTATCATCTCTCCTTCATAAATTCATTTCAGCGGTATCCACTCACAGACATATTAATTCCTCGGTTCTCAATGAAAGCCATCACAGCTACTGTGGTAGATTTGTAACAGCACATTTTAAAAAAATGTTTTGCATGTGACCAACCTAGTTTTTCCTGGCTCTGATTTATATTTTTGTGATTTGCTATAATCAAATTCTTGATTTAAAGTTATAATTGAAGATAGAAATAGTCTTCCTTATAATTGTTATCTTTAGAAACATGTTTCACGCCATCTTACCTTTATAATTTATAGTTAAGAATTGACATTCTGGAGGTCCTCTTTCTCTGGGGTCACCCCCAGCCCGGGAAAACCCAAGCAAGCTTCCTTATTAACCTTCCTTCTGATCTTAGGTCTAGAAATCAGGCTTCAGAGTAGCATTTGAAGTGGAGATGGACTGCTAAGGAAAGTAAATGATGAATGGAGCAAAAAAGACTGATAAAAATATAAACAAAACTTTTAAATGAAGAATAACTGATAAAAGGAGAAATAACGGGGCAAAGGGTGTCCTTCTCCAGGTTCAGGGTACTTACCAGAACCCACAGGAACAGGGAGAGGAGGTGGGTCTTTTGATCCAGGGCTGAGCAGTATGATTAGGAGAAAGAGTATGATAAATAATTGACGTAAAACAATAAGAAATCGGTGTTTGACAAAATTGCCCTTCAAGTCTTTGAGATTTAGCTCTGAGCATATTTTATGAGAATAAGGCAGAAAACCATAGTTGTATGTAACCAAGATGAGACATGATCATACGTTTCTAATCTTTCTCTATATCAAAAACAGATGTCTTTATTAAAACAGCTAAACTTAAGCAACTTTAGTATCACCATGATTTTTAAAGATTTCATGGTAAATCAGAATTTTAAAAAAATAACCAGATACCCCACTTGATTTATTTTCTCTTTATTCTTGCTCCTCTTCCTGTTTCCAGTCTCAAAAAGAGCCCTTTGCTTCTTTCACTGATGTATTTTCACTGTAAACAAAGATTCTAACCAAAACCCTCACTTTTCTTTTATTTAACTCTTTTATTCTGCCTTATTTCAAACAAGACTTCCTTTAACTTGTAAGATATGTAAAATGTAACAAATTTGTCTAGAAAAAAAAAAAGGAGCCTTGAGAGAGACAGCCCTGGTGTCAGTCTGCCCAAGGCCACTGGGCAGAAGGGGGGCCTGTTCCCTGCCACCCTGCTCCTCGCCACGTGGGTTTGGGGGCGTCTGGAGGGTAGATTACAGGCCATCGTTTGTTGTTGTTTAGCCAGTCAGTTGTGTCGGACTCTGCAGCCCCATGGACTGTGGCGCGCCAGGCTCTCTGCCCGTGGGATTCTCCAGGCAGGAATACTGGAGTGGGTTACCACGCCCTCCTCCAGGGGATCTTCCTGACCCAAGAATCGAATCCGAGTCTCCTGCATTTTTTGGCAGATTCTTTACCATCTGAGCCATGGGAAGTCCTCTCTCAAGTAAGCATGTGATAAAAATTGTATAGTGGGGTGATGGCAAGTCACTTTCCTCAAAAAAATCACCTAACGTGGACTTCTGAGAGGGAAGTGAATGGTGTCCCCCCTGGCAGGCAGAGGGCTCCTTCTCAGGTCAGACCCTTTTCTTCCTCAATTTAAGAAGCAGAAAGGACTTCAGCCCAGAGGCCTCCCCATGGCCTCCGAGACCTATGCTCTCTGACCCCTCGCAACCCTGAAACACGCTTCCTCACCCTTTGCCTGCCCCCTCCCCCATCTGTCCATCCAGGCTTGGCTTAAAAGTCCCTGAACCTCCTGTGTCCACCCCAGACCCCTGCTACCCCAGAACTGGGTTCCTGCTCCCTGGCAGCTTGCTCCCCACTCGACTGTCCTACCTATCTTACCGTCTCCCACCCCAGGATAATCGCCCCCAGGATGAAGACCATATCTGTCTTGCACAGTGTACTACATCCCAAGTCTGTCCCTTTTTATGAAAATAATGTGTGCCTCCCAGTCATTTCCATCTCAGGGGACGCAGCAGGAAGTTAGGCTACGTGTGCAGTGGTGTGAACTAAAGGCACTGTGAGTCCACGGGAGGCTGCTCTGAGCCAAAGGCCACCAGCCTAAAGACCCCAGCAGACCCCAGAAATGGTCAGTAAGTGACATTAGACCAGTGTCCCCCACGTACTGGTTAGAGGGCAACCCCCAGGGTACATGGACGAGCCCAGAAGGAAACCTGAGTACAGGCCCTGGTTCCGAATCTCAGTTTCTCATCTGCAAAGTGGGGATAAGACTGTCTCAGCGAACTTGTTTGAGTTTGTTCAGTTTTGTTTTGTTTTGAATTTCATGCCCAGTATTGATACAGATCCTGGGAATAGCCTTTCTCGTACACCGCTGGGAGGGAGGTAAAGAGTATAAACTCTCGAGTACAGGTTGGGGAAGTCAAAACTCCAAAAATGTGCACGTCATCTGCCCCAGTAACCTGGGAACCTAGTCTCAGAATTTATCGTAATTGGAGCTGTAAACACTGACCTGTCTGTAACATATTCATCCCAACAGTATTTCTAATTAAAACAATGGAAAAATACTAAGCGGACATACTGATTGAAATTATCATGGCCTGCCCACCAAATAGGCCATGGAGCTATTAATGATAATTGCAGGAGGATTCTTTACCCCTGAGCCACAGGGGAAGCCAAGAA
Source organism: Oreotragus oreotragus (assembly GCA_006410675.1). Taxonomy (NCBI): domain Eukaryota; kingdom Metazoa; phylum Chordata; class Mammalia; order Artiodactyla; family Bovidae; genus Oreotragus; species Oreotragus oreotragus. The sequence goes on from SJYX01014356.1 coordinate 84,666, forward strand.
TACTGGAGTGGTTAGCCTATCTCTTCTCCAGTGATCTTCCTGACCCCAGATTGCAGGTCCTCCTACACTGCAGGCGGATTCTTTACCACCTGAGCTATCAGGGAAGCCCACTAATGATAACGGTGTAGTTACTCTTAACGGCGTGGGGAAATCATCAGGACATATTGAAAATAGAGTGACAAAGCCACAGTTCATGGCGTTCTCAGTTGTTTTTAGAGTAGACACATCATTGGAAAAGAGCTAGAAAGACATAAACCAACCTGTTTCTTTGAATAGCTAATTTAGAATACTTGGTGTGATTTTCTAAATTTTCTGAAGCGAATGTATGTTACTTTTATAACATGATTTTTTACCCCCCCCCTTTCTCAAATGTAGGGTGAGAATACATACTTTTTATTTTATTTTAAAAAAGTTTTAATTGGAGCATTGGTTTATAATGTGTCAGTGTCAGGTATACAGCAAAGTGAATCAGTTATACATATGCATATATTCACTCTTTTTAAAGGTTCTTTTCCCACATAGGTCATTACAGAGCGCCGAGTAGAATCCCCTGTGCTATTCAGTAAGTTCTATTGTTATCTGCCTTACATACAGCAGTGTGAATATGTCGGTCCCAGTCTCCCAGTTTATCCCTCCCGCTCCATCCCCTGGCGACCGTAAGTTTGTTTTCTCCCTCTGTACTCTACTTCTGTTTTGTAAATAAGTTTGTCTGTTTCTCTGGTGTTTGTCTTTCTCTGTCTGACTTACCTCACTTAGTATAATAATCTCGAGGGCCATCTATGTTGCTGCAAGTGGCATTCTTTTATTCTCCTTTATGGCTGGGTAATATTCCATTTGTGTGTGTGTGTGTATAAAGCATCTTCTTTATCCATCCCTCTGTTGATAAACATAGATGCTTATGAAAATAAAGGAAATACAGGAAAATAAACTTCACAGAATTAGCCACTGGAGCACCTTTGCCCACAACATGAGCTGACCTCAGCTCCTTGGACCAGCAGGAAGTGGGTCCCTCAAGGATCCAGGTGCTGAGGATGATCGTGGCTTCCTGGGTATATATCCTCATTCTTGTTTACGTTCCTTGTCAACCTCCCCAGTTTTCATTTGTGCCCCTGAGCACACATTTAAACACCAAACTTGAACCTCATGATTCTCTGTGATTCTGACAAGGGTCAGAAACTAAACTTCTAGGTAAAATCATCTCTCAATCAATTAAATTCAAATGTGCTTTTGTGAAAGGTCTTTTCATAACACCAGTACCTTTGAATTGATGGGCTTCCAGAGCTCTTGGAGAAGGAGTGAACAGTCTTTTTTTTTTTTTTAACACAAGGTCCAATTCAGGAAAAATAAAAATGTTTATGAGCCACATTTTTCTCCCACCCAAAGTAAAACTAGCTTTTTAGAGTGCCATAGGGAAAAAAATATCTTTCTTATAAGCTATAAACTACCTGATCGAAAGAAGAGCAGATACAATGCTTGCCCTGCTTTTCAACCATTTGGGGTCTTCTTTCTAGAGCAGTGTGAGAAGTGACCCCAGGCAGCCCCCTCCCCTTGCCTCTGGAAAATTGTGTTTTCTGCCTGACAGGAATACTAGGGAGTCCAGCTCCATGGTGTGCAGCAGGAGAGGGAGGAACCAGGAGGTGGAACCGCGGGCACAGTCACTCTGCGGGCAGGTTTGGCCTCGGAGAGGATGGCTGGAACCTTGGGGGAAGGGTAAACAAGGCTGTTGAGGTGAAGATGCAGGCGCTCAGAAGGAAAAAAGCCGGACCAGGGAGGGGATTATGCAAGAGCAAAACTGGAGAGTCTACCTTGAAAAATGAGAGCGAAAATGGGGGGGAAGAAGTCAAGATGAGGGCATCTGTCACAGAAGAGCGAAAGCTGTCTCTTGCAGGGCCAGAGTCTGAGAAGGCAGGAGAGGGGCTGCCACCGTCATGCTGAAGATTGGGGAAGGGAGATGAGCCCTGCACGAGCCCCAGCTATAGGCCTTCAGGTGGGAGGGTTGTAGAGGGGACAGGGTGGCTTGAGCAGCCTCTAGGGAGCATCACAGATGCGAGATGCAAAGGAGGTTGGGGGAAGGGGATGGCAACTCACTCTCAGATTGAACACACACCAAGTCTCGGGTATGCTTAGAGGGTCTCCATCATTGTTGCCGGGACAACATACCCCTCAGATGGTCTCTCTCTCCATCAAGACTCCCATTTCATTGAGTTCCACCTGCAGGCCCAAGCAGTCATAACCGGGGAGAGAGGGGTCGGTGCTGGTCCCCAGGTCAGTGTGGGAGCCCGGATTCTGTGAGGGTCCTACCCCCTTCACATGCCAGCACCTCAACACCCTCTGGTCTCCAGCAGGTGGGCTCTGCTGCCCTCCTGCCCTCCTGCCCCACCCCCAGCTCGTCTTATTCCTTGAGGGGCAGGCGGGCAGTGTCCCAGACACAGGCCATGCCTGCAGGGACAGACAGCCGCTCTCGCCCTGATGGCCTCGCCAAAACCAGAGACCCTCGGAGCTGCGCACTGGCGACTCCCAGGCCCCTGTGGGCACATGCTGGGGCCTGGGAGTGAACCGTGACTTCTCCTCGGGGAAGCAGGCTCGAGCACCTGCTTAGACTGCTTCAGGAAGAACGAGGACAGGCAGGGTCTGGTGGACCCAGTTCATCCAGGCTCCCACAAAGCTTTTCACAAGATGCCACACAAAGTCCACTTCAGAAAGCAGGCTCTTTTGAGGGCCAGGCTTGTAATCATCTTTACACTGTAGACGTTTATTTGACATACAGCTTTGTGCCACCTCTTTCAAAAGTCATGTGTCCATAAACCGTGCTCCAGCCCAGGAAGTGCCATCACTACGGACAGTCTCCTCGTTGTGTGGAGCTGGTGCCGTGCTGAGCCTGTGATTTATTATACGTAGGTGTACTCAGACACACTAGTCTTACCCATTATTGCCAACTGAGCCATGTTTTTAAATAAAGGATAAATAAGTGGGGAGAACTCTGCCAGAAGTAAGATGCTGGTTGTGCCCATATCTTAAATACTGGGTTCTGAGGGCTTCATCTGTCACAACCACTTGCTTCCCACCAGCTGTGCAAACGAACCGTGTGCAGAACAGGCATAAATCGGGCAGCCTTCCCCTCAGCCCGGGGAGGAGGGGGTCGTCGTCGCTCCTGCCCAGATGAGCATGGGGAGGTCGGGACAACCCCCGGCCAGGGCCTCCCTTCAAACCCAGGGTTCAGAGGCCTCCACCCTCCTCGCTTTGTGAACCCCAGTTGGCAAATACAGAAGGAGCAGCTGCGCTCCAGCAGGCAAGTCCCTTCTCATGTTAAATGACATCCAGAGGATGTCCTGGGCCCAGGAGGAGGCCAGGCCAGCGCTGCCTCCAGCTCACTCCCCGCCCCAGGCCCAGTCGCCCCTGCTCGGCTCTGATCCCAAACACTGACCCGTGTTCCTGCTCTCTCTTCCAGCCCGCTGCTCGCCGTGTCCTTCGCCACATGCTGTGCGGTTCCCGGAGTCGCCCTGCTGACCTGGGGCGTGAATCCACTCACGGGCGCCCTGGGCCTCTTCAACATTTTCCTGTACACCTGCTGCTACACCCCGCTCAAGAGAGTCAGCATCGCCAACACATGGGTGGGGGCGGTTGTGGGGGCCATCCCCCCCGTCATGGGCTGGACCGCGGCCACAGGCAGCCTGGATGCTGGTGAGTGTTTCAGCCTCTTTCTCCACAGGCCCAAGGCATGGGTCCCCCCGCGCCTGCTCCCACGGGTGGCCACCGCGAGCAAGAGCCCGCTTCTCTCCCTGGGCTGCAGTACTTGGTGGTAGACGGTTTATTCTGTGCTAGTGCCTTGCTAGGGGCTTGCCCAGTGGCTCAGTGGTAAAGAATCCACCTGCCAATGCAGGAGACACGGGTTTGATCCCTGAATCTGGAGGAGGAAATGGCAGCCCACTCCACTATTTTTGCCTGGAGAATCCCATGGACAGAGGAGCCTGGTGGGCTACAGTCCCTGGGGTCGCCAAGAATCAGACAGGGCTTAGCAGCTAAACAGCTACAGCAATCCTTTGGCAAGCGCATGAATGTGGCCATGGGAAGCACTGAGTGCAGAGCTGCAGGGCAACCGTGCGGCCTGGCCTCTGAGTGAGCAGACGCTCTCTGCATAGGGAACGGCTGGGAGGAAACAGGACGACAAGCAGAATGAGAAGAAAGTGCCTGAAAGTCAGGAGCCAAGTGAGGCCTGTCTGCGGAGGGTCGGCCCACATCCTGAGGAGGTGTCGGGGCTGGGCCCCCGCCTGCCTGGCTCAGCAGACGCAGCCCCATCAGCAGGTTCCTCCCTCCCCCAGAACCAGGTCATTTCCCCCTCTTCAGAGAGGACAGACTATTTTCATTAGTTTCTAATTTATTTTTATATGATTTGCTTAAATTGTTCATGCTGTCTACAATAAAACCATTGAAACGCTCCTCCAGGTTTTTGGCTGGGATGTCATGGCTAAATTTGTGGGGTGAAAATAGGTCCTTCTTACCATCTGTAAGGGAAGTTTCACAGTCTAATTAGTCAAGTAATTAGTGTTCCTGACCAACACTTAGGAAGGAAGTGGTGAGGTTTCTTGCAGTCTATGTAAGTACATATTTTTCAAATGAGCGATCAGAAGGCCGGTGACCATAAACCGTTGCCCCAGAAGCCACATCCCTGAGACTTTCATGAAAGCCCTTACACTCCATCCTGGCGAGCTCACAAAGGCAAGGACACCTTCACTGGATGGTCTCTTAGAGAGGCTTTAATATCCTGTGATGGCAGAGTCTCACGAATCTGCAAATGTAATATCCTAACGCGTACTTGGCGGTCTGTTCTGTGACGAGCCTGAAGCCAGAGTCTCTTGTGAGTGGGAGGCAATGGTGGCCCCGGGGGAGGAGGCCTGGGTTTGGAACCCTGGCGCCCCCTTGCCCGCTTAGCTTTTCCCCTTCAGAACAGAACCTCACCTCCTCGGGTGGCCACCTCCTCGCCTCCCACATGAGCTGTCACAGCCCATCTCTCCCGGAGCTGCTCTGAAGACTCATTGAGTTGTTAAGTCGTCCTCATTCACAGAGATGGTGTATTAGTGCAGATGAAGGAAGGGCATGAGATTTCATTCGTCTGCAGACTCTCAGCAGTTCCTGACTGTGACTTGGCTGTGGCTTTGCAGACAGGGAGATAAGTCTACTGGCTTAGCAGGGAAGAGCGCTGGGGTCCATCGTTGTTCAGTCGCTAAGTCATGTCCGACTCTTTGCAGCCCCACACTGTCTCATCCTGTTGCCCCCTTCTTCTGCCCTCAGTCTTTCCCAGCATCAGGGTCTCTTCCAATGAGTCGTCTCTTCATATCAAGTGGCCAAAGTGTTAGAAGCTTCAGCTTCAGTATCAGTCCTTCCAATGGATATTCAGGGTTGATTTCCTTTAGGATTGACTGGTTTGATCACCTTGCTGTCTCAAGAGTTTTCTCCAGCACCACAGTTTGAAAGCATCAGCCTTCTTTATGGTCCAGCTCTCACATCTGTACCTGACTGCTAGAAAAACCAAGTCACTAACAGGGTCCGATAGTGACCTCTGTCTTGGGTGAGGGAAGAGGGAGGGGAGAGCACCGGTCTGGCATCCCTGGACTGGATGACATATGAGTTTCTCCCCTGGTTTTCAATTGTAAACTTTTAAGTGCACATCTGGGCACCTCCTGCTCAGATTCCTGCTGCTCAGCTCTGCCTGGAGCCCCAACCTTGACCCAACTAGCCTCTCCCACCCCTCCCCTCCAAGCCTTTCCAGTGATGCCCAGACATTTGAAAGCAAGCAAGTGGCTCCCCGGCTCTGCCTCCCCCACATGCTCCGTTCCCGCCTGGGTCCTGCTGCCCCAACACGTGGACGCCTGTACCAGGCCACCCACCCATCTGTTGGACGCAGCCCCGGGTCCTATTCAGTTTCCTCAAACCTGGCACAAGGAGCAAGGTACCCCAAAATGTCTTTTCTGTCTAGGGAACCCTAGCCCCAGGGCCAGGGTCAGGGCCAAGTGTGACAGCCCCAGGGGCAGGTACCTCTGGAGGGATGCGAGGGCAGTCAGTCTGCGGCCGTGGAGAACTTGGCCAGCTCTTTGTGCAGGGCCCAAAGACCCAGGTTCCCGCTGAAGGCTAGAGGCCCCATCATCCTCCCAGCAGTTTCCCACGAGGAGCTTGGGCCTCGGGACATGTTGGCTCGAGCCGTGTCCCCGGAGGCCAGAGAGCAAGTGCTCCTCAGGTCCTCCCACTTAGGACACATGTCCAGGCAGAGCCCTTGTTCAGCCACAGTCTGGATGTGGCTAAACGGCTAGCAGTCATATTTAAAGTAATTTTTTTTCCCCTTGAATTTGAGTTGTAGTGTTTCTGCAATCCAGATCTCATCATTTGTGTGCAAACTCATTCACACAGAGCAGCTCAGGCTAGGCTGTGCTTTGTTTAGACCGCAGCCTGAGAATGCACATTCAGTCCTAAGCAACAAGCCTGCGACTGCCTGAACTGACCCTGGTGTAGCACAGAGCAGCCTGACAGGCTGTGTAAGCACACATGCAAGGTCCTCCTGTGGCCTTTGAAACTGACTTCTGTTACATCCCTTCACCACAGATCTCTAAGATGCACTGAGGGGCACACTGCCCCCAGCATCCTAATCCACCACAGATCAGATCATACACCTAAAGCCTCATTGGGCTTTCCCAGATGGCTCAGTGGTAAAGAATCCACGTGCCAATGCTAGAGACATGAGTTTGATCCCTGGGTCAGGACGATCCCCTGGAGAAGGAGATGGCAACCAACTCCCGTATTCTTGCCCAGGAAAGCCAATGGACAGAGGAGCCTGGAGGGCTACAGTCCATGGGGTCACAGAGTCAGACAATTTGGTGACCAAAACAACAAAAAGCCTTGTCAGGTTTATACAAAAAGAGTGATACTACTTAACGTGATGCTGCAGATTGCTTCAAAAGTTTCAAAACATTGATGTGATAGGCAGAGCCAACTCAAGCTAAGCCGTAAATCTTTGAATGAAATAACGAATCAGTGAATAAGTACCTTCCATTTTAGAGATGGAAAAATTAACATATTCCGAAGTCAGTCACCAGGTATCAATCGACAAGTATTTCTTGGGCATCAGCTGTGAGTACAGGAGAAAATGACACACACACAAATAAGGCAGAATCTGAGAGAATATAGTTGAAAGATTTGTATTGCTGGGACTTTAGGGATTAAGTTGGCTAGCATTTTATATAATTTTTGTCACCTTCTAGAACTGCATTTTCTAATATGGAAGGCACCAGCCAGAGTCCAAAACGATGGTTCTCAAACTTCAGTATACTTCATTGTCCCTGGATGGAGGGCTTGTTAAAACTCAGGCTCCTGGGCCCTGCCCCCAGAGCTTTGATTCAGTAGATCTGGGATGGGGCCTGGGAACCTGCATTTCCCACGTGATACTCATGCCCCTGATCCAGGGACCACATTTGAGAATCACCAGTCTGAGCAGACAGAACCCGAGAGCGTTCTCACTGCTAGAATGCTCTGGAAACACTGAGGGATTTGGACCGAGGGCATGGCAGATGGTCCTGTCACTGATGCAGTATTGAGGCCGTTTCTCTTACCCACCAAGGTGGTCATCTCTCTTCTGGGTTCTTATCTTAGGGGTCATGTTTGTTTGAAGGACCTCTTCTGAGGGGGAAAAAAAAAGCAGCCAGAAATCTTTNTCTGGAAACACTGAGGGATTTGGACCGAGGGCATGGCAGATGGTCCTGTCACTGATGCAGTATTGAGGCCGTTTCTCTTACCCACCAAGGTGGTCATCTCTCTTCTGGGTTCTTATCTTAGGGGTCATGTTTGTTTGAAGGACCCCTTCTGAGGGGGAAAAAAAAGCAGCCAGAAATCTTTCCTTTCTTCTGTGGTATCTCCAACCCTTCTTGTCTTTAAACCTCCAAAGACTGATCACCGTGAGCGGCCGTGAGGACAGAGGTGTTTGGAAATCTTTGCTGAACTTGTTGCTGGGGGTCACGGTGGGGGGGCGTTTGCAGAGAGGGGCAAGGTGGTGATGGAGGCCAGGCTGCTGGTCTCACCCCCCTGCTGAACCATCCCTGGAGCCGACTCCATGCAGGGCCCTGAGAAATGCAGTCATCAAAACCCAGTCCAGTTCCCACGGACTCCTCCTGTCTCAGCATCTTCAGGGGGAGGCAGGCAGGCGATCTCTGAGCAGAGAGCTTTAGCGGGGCCTCTGGACTCTCATAAATTGGCCCCCCGAGTCTGTGCACGAAGACTTTGGAGCCAAGTGACTTGTGAGATAAGTCATGGCCCATTTACTTGAAGCAGGGAAGTGCTTTCCAAGAAGAAGAGAGCGTGTGCACAGGGGCCGGGAGGCAGGAGTGCCTACACGGGAACGTCATCCATGCCCTCCCCACTCCAGCTCACTTCCCCCAGCTGGCCAGCTAGGACTTCACACTTCAGCCGCAGCACTCTATAGACACTGCCCCTGACCAGGCAGACCTGTGCTAAAGCTCTTTCCTGGGGCTCGGCGGACAGCGATCCCAAGTGAGGGGCCGTAGCTGGGGGCCATGTGCAATAGGGATCCCCAAGCCTCACCTGGAACTGGCCACTCCCTTGGGAGGAAAGATACCAGATTAAATAGCTGCAGAAAACAGTGCTTCGCAGACGGCTGACGGGGTAAAGAAATCCCATGTTTGGAATCATCCTTTCCCCTGGTGGCTCAGACAGTAAAGTGTCTGCCTGCAATGCGGGAGACCTGAGTTCCATCCCTGGGTTGGGAAGATCCCCTGGAGAAGGAAATGGCAACCCACCCCAGTACTCTGGCCTGGAAAATTCCATGGACTGAGGAGCCTGGTAGGCTACAGTCCATGGGGTCGCAAAGAGTCGGACACGACTGAGCAACTTCACTTCTTAGCATCTGGATCTTTCTGTGGTTTTGTGGTGGCCACAGTGCTATCAAGACCTCAGGGTCCCAAGCACTGAAGGGCCCGCTGTCCGGCNACTGAGGAGCCTGGTAGGCTACAGTCCATGGGGTCGCAAAGAGTCGGACATGACTGAGCAACTTCACTTCTTAGCATCTGGATCTTTCTGTGGTTTTGTGGTGGCCACAGTGCTATCAAGACCTCAGGGTCCCAAGCACTGAAGGGCCCGCTGTCCGGCCTCCAGCGAAGATGTAAGATAAGTGTGAAGACAGCCCTGGGCTCTAGTTTCTTTTTCCCACGATGGCATCATTGCAGTTTGCTTTTTTTCCATCACACATGAGAGAGAACTTCTCCCCATGGTGGTCTCGATGCCCCAGTGGTGAGGGTACAAAGCCCGTGACCCACCCCTGGGAATCCAGCCCAGGGTGGGAGGGGTGACTGTGAGGCAGGACTGGGGGCCAGGTGGAAGGTGAAGACAAACAGATTAACGGGTGGAAATTGTAAAAGCTAAACAAACACTAGGTGCTCTTGGTGTCTGCTGTTTCGCAGCTGCACAAAGAACGGTAAACAGGTGGCTCTTCTCTCCCAGGGGAAGTTTGGTTTCAGAGGGGCCAGGACCGGCCAGGGCTCAGCCTGAAAACACTCTTTTGTGCCAATAAAGGTGACCATGCAAGGGGTTTTTCCTGTGTCCATTCTCCTCTGAGACCCTTCCTCCCACCTGCCCAGTGACTTTGCTGCCTTTTTTTTTTTTTTTTTGCTTCATTGCTGTTAGCAGAAAATACTAAAAATGCTTACTGCCTAAAACTCAGGAAGACTGAGTGAGAGGGCCAGCCCCTAGCACAGAGAGCCCGCTGTCTGAGCGTGGAAGTGCTTGGTTTGACTCTGCAAGCAGTGGCCAGCGAGGAGAGTGCTGACCTGAGGGCTGCAGGGAGGATCAAGGGGGGAAGGGACCGTGGGTGAGGGCCCGACAGCAGACACTCTGGCTCTGGAGCCACACGTATTAGCCTCTCGACAGTGTTTACCTCCAGAGACTGTCTAGTTTATCTCAGAGGCTGCAGGCTAAAGTCCCTGCCCTCCCCTCCCCTCCTCCTCCACGCCAGAGCCACCTCTCTTCCCATTGCCCACCCCCCCTCCATTTCTTAAAAAGGCTCAGATTCTGTTTTGTCATTTCCCTAAGTTTAAGAAAGTCTCAGGTCTTGGGAGTTTATGGGATGGGTCTGGTGACTGGCTCGTAGAGGTTTGTGACTCACCTTTGGTCTGTTTGTGTGGTTGCATTAATTATGTCAGCCAACTTTCAGATACAAATGAGGACTGGGGAACAAGCTCTTATCAGAAAGTGACACTCGACAGATGGATGGTTCTGGTAACAAAAAGAGAATGAGGATTCTTAGCCCCTGCTGGTAAACTACAAAATGTTAGATACTGTCTTACCTTATTTACCTCCTTTATTCCAGGATGAGAAGGTAGGACAGAATTCATTCACTCATTCATTCTGCAAATATTTATTGAGGGCTTACAAGTACCAGCTGCCATTTAACCCAAGCACTTTTGAAGATTCTCTTTAAAATGCTGTCTCACTTCAAAATCAGACTAGAAAACGAGTAAGCTCCTTTCGTGTGAGATTTTTCCATACCTAGCCTTAGACCACGAGATTGACTAAGATAAATGACATTTCTAAAGACAGGGTGAACAGGGAACATTACAGGAATATTAGCAAACCAAACAATACTTAGTGCTCTATTCTCTTCAAAGCCTAAAAAACAAACTCCTAAGCAGGGAGGGATGAGAAACACACCGCGAGCTGGAGGTCAGCAGTCTAACTGGTGACCGTTGGGTACACAGCATCCAGCCTTGTCACCCCTGGGTCACATAGCTGGTCAGGATCACAGGAGCTGGGCCTCGGCAGACGCCACCCGGCCCGGAGTACAGAGTCAGTTCTGTTCAGCAAACAGATTCGTGTTTGTGGATAAAGGGCCAGACCTTCAAGTGTGAGCTGAGGCGTGGGGAGCAGGTGAGGAGACCCCCGGGGACCGGGAGGAAGGGGAGGGAAGCCCTGACTTCCTGGGAGTCAGGGCTCTGCGCTGCCTCTGCGCTCGGCTTCGCTCCAGACAGAACTGTGAGGGGCTGCTCGTGGATGGCGGGCGGGGACCGCCAGGGAAGGGGAAAGGGTGAGCCTCTCCCCCTCCCTGCCTCGCCTCTCCATCCCTCTCTGTCCCTTGCGGAGAACCTTCAAGGGCAGGCGGCCACAGCCGACCCCGTTTCCTATCTTCCAGGGACTTCCCACCTCCCCGGTGTTGCCTTGCCCCTCTGCGGCGTCCTGGAGGCTCACACGGGAGAGGCTGATCGGTCTCACAGGCGCCTTCGTGTTCACCCTCGGAAACAAGCCTTCCAAATCGCTGGCCGTGAAGCTTCAGGCTTGGCCAGGCCCACCTCCCAGCCAGCCCCCGGTTTACATGAGCCGCCACCCCGAAGCTCCCAAGGGGGGGGCCACGTGGAGAGGGAGCCCCTTGTCGGGGAGGGAGGGCCCCGGAGCCCAGCACAAGCTTCGCTGAGGCCGCATCTCTTCCTCCTTTCAAGGCCCTGCGTGGAGGCGGCTGGGGTCAGAGTGGAAAAGGCTGAGTGTGAGCCCACAGGGCAGCAGAGAGAGCGAGCGAGCTGCAACACTGCAGTCCGTTCCGAAGGGACTCGTTTCTGGAAGAGTTCCGACAGAGCTGGAGCTCCACCTCGGAGCATCTCATCTCCGCTGTGCTGGGAACGCGCTCAGCCGGGATCACCGATCACCTTGACGCGGTTTGCCACAAAACACAGAAGTGCCTCCCGCTGTGGGCCCCAGCACAGGCTGGGGCTCTCCGCACGTTCGGGCGGTGTGCAGGTGGCTGAGAGAGGCTTTGAGAGTTTTTTCCAGGAGTGGCTGGGAAGACACCGGCTGGCCTTGCTCACCTCGATGTCCCCCTCATCGGGGAGGGGCCGGGAGATGTGGGTTCTCCTCATATGACTCTCCACGGGAGTCGGCGAGCTCCCGTGTTCTCTGTGTGTGCAGAGGGAAGGAAGGCAGGCCCCGGACCCTCTCCGGAATTGCCTGCAAACAGGATCGTGGAGTCGTCCATCCTCACCCATCCTCTGGAGAATCATAGGCACAGTTGCGGCAACCATCACAGACTGCCGTACTCTGCATATTCATCGCCCCACAGATATTTGCTTAAAAGAAAGGAAGCAGACATGCCTTCTGGATATGGTTAAACCCGGTAGATATGAAGATTCTGCAGCTAGGCAGGAAAATGAGGAAATACATTGAAAAGAAGAACACGCATGACTGAAACGCAAAAAGACCATCTTCGGATCTCAGGTCACATATCACCTCTTCCAGGAAGCCCTCCCTGATCTCCCCAGGGCCGACTGAGGTCTTGCTCCTGTGAGCTCCCCTCAAGCCCTGCACTGAAGGTGACATCCCCCAGCATGCGCCTCCTGTGTTGTCTCTGTCCTTGGGCAGACTCTAGCAGAAAGGGGGCCTCGAGGGCAGACCAAGCCTGCCCTACAGTGGGTGTGCAGTCAATATCTGTTGTCACAGAACACAGGCCCAATACAAGCGGACTGCTCTGTGGGGGCGAGGGTGAGCAGAGGCCTTCAAGGCAGGAAACTGAGGGCTTTATGTTTCCCCAACAAGGAAGGTGGGTTCCCCCAAGGCCCCCAGACTAATTCCAGGCTTCCTGTGCTCGCTCGCCTTATCTCGATGGAGACAGTCATTTATTTCACATCTTTCATAGGAGCTGAGGCCGCTGCAGCCGGTGGAGGAGAACTGTGCGGGGCTGGGGACGTGTGACTACAATCCATTAAGGCTAAGCTGTGATTTCTAAAGCTTTTTTCATTTGTGACAGGAGCCAAACCCCTACCCTAATTTCCTCCCCCCCGGGAGGAAGCAGCATGCTACTCTTAGGAAAATGATTTTTTTAAATTATGTGATTTTAAGGAGAAGCATAACTGAAAATGTGTATTGAGCAAAACAGAACACTCCAGCTGGCACACGAAAAAAGAGGGCTTTCGAGAAAGACAAGCAAGACTCCACGCGGGAGCCTGATGCTTCTACCGTTTCCAGGCTGGTTTCGCAGCTGCGCTGGCTCTTTCTCGGCCATTTCTAGAGCAGCACAGCTCCTGAGCCCTGGCTTACCTGTCCCCTCCCCCACCTCTGTATGTTCTCGATGCCAGTCCCCAGGGGACACAGCTTGGTCCTGTTGGTGCCCCTTGGGCTGGCACTGTGCTCAGAGCCTCCCAGTGGGCGGTGCCCCAAGGACCAGTCACACTGCCTCCTCCGTGCTGGTCCCTCCGACATCCGGGGATGGCTCTACTTTGCCATCAGACCACGAGGGAAAGGCTGGCCTTCTGTCGTCCTGATTTCCACTTCACTTGTACCTGGGTGGTCCACCCTTGCCTTCTGTCTCGGCTAATTCCCTGAGGGTGCTCACTGTCAAAAAGAATATCGTCTGTGTGTTTGTAGGAGAACAAACTTTTTTTTTAAGGTACCAGCACTCTTATCTTAATGAATGGACTTTCTCCGTCCAACAAGCCTTCCTCTCCTCCCAAATGTGGCCAACATTCTGAGGACCACCAGGCATGCGTGTGTGCCAAGTCTCTTTAGTCGTGTCTGACTCTTTGCGACCCCATGGACTGCAGCCCCCCAGGCTCCTCTGTCCATGAGATTCTCCAGGCAAGAATACTGGAGTGGGTTGCCCCGCCCTCCTCCAGGGGATCTTCCCAACTCGGCGACTGAACCCACATCTCTTATGCCTCCTGCATTGGCAGGCGGGTTCTTTACCACCAGTGCCGCCTGGGAAGCCTGACCACCAGGCAGAGTCCCCTGCTACCAGTGTCAGTCACTGTTTGGCAACAGCTTTGTAGGAGAAGGTGCCAGGGGTGCAGAAGAGCCTCGGGCAAGTTGATTAATCTTTCTCTGTGGGGTGAGAGCAGCCCTGCCCATAGGAAGGTGCCGGGAGCATGAGAGCCCGGACGTGTTTCGTCTCCACAGGGCCTGTGGACCAGCCGCCAGGTCTTCACGGGGCAGATGTCAGATGGGCAAACTTAAGACAGCCTCTAAGAGAACCTCCACATCTCCCCGCCTGGAGGAAAGGCATCAGCGTCTGCCCCCGTCACCCCTCCTTGGTGACCCCTGCACTGGGGGTTCCGCCCTCACCAGCCTGTCTACACACACACACATACACACACCCCTGCACTGGGGGAGATGCCCCCCCATCTGGGGATGCAGGTGCCCCGTGACCCAGCCCCACCCTCACCAGCCTGTCCACACACACACACACAGCCTGACCGCAGCCTTCACGTCGCCCCAGACACACACTGAGCCACCCCNTTAGATTTGAAAAATGTTTTTAACTGTGGTTAAATACACATAAAGTGAAATTTATTCACCACCATTTTTAAGGGCATAGTTGGGTGACATTAACTCCCTTCGCACTGGTGTGCAGCCATCTCCACCATCCGTCCCCACACACTCTTCTTGCAGAGCTGAAACTCGGTATCCATTAAACACTAACTCTCTGTTCTCCCACCACCTCTCCACCCCGTCCTGCTTTCTGTTTCTATGAGTTTGGCTGCTCTGGGTAACTCACATACAAGACATTATACAGCTCTTGTCTTTTTGTTATATGTCACTTAGCGTAATGTCCTCAAGGTTCACCCCTGTAGCATGTGTAGCGATTTCCTTCCCTTTAAAGGCTGGGTGACACTACATGGTATATCTGTGCTATGTTTTGTTTATCCATTCATGGACACTGCTTGGGTTGCTTCTCCCTGTTGTGCATAATACTGGTGTGAACATGGAGATACAAATACATCTTTGACAAACAAAGCCTTATATGAATTAATAAAAGAATCAATGAAAAAGTGAATTAAGGAGTGACAGCAGCAGTCTTCTGCGTCGCTGAGGAGGAGTATGACCCTACTGGGAGATGCTGGATGGAAGGGACATGAAGAAAGGGTCCCAGAAGGAGCCTTATTTCTCTGGTGATTTTCCCTGAGGCTGGTCCTACTTGAAACAAGCTCATAGTGCTCCATGCACCAGCTCTTGTGCGATCTCTGAAAATGCCTTCCCACTGTGGTTTTATAAATCCTTCTTAACGCTGATTTGCTCCGAAGTGCTGTGCTTTTCCAGGGCATAAATTATTGAAGCAATTGTGCTCAGCAAAGGGAAAGATAGGGAGACCCACCTGAGCCTTCCAAAGTGAAGTCCAGACACCTTGTCTGAGTTCCAGCAGTTCAGAGCAAGCCTGACCACGCCATTCCAGGCAGGAAGTCATGCAACTGCCAGAACGGCCACCCACTTCCTTAGTGTGGCAGGGGAATCAAGGATCCAAGGAGGCATACCTCTCATCTCTTCACCTCTGCAAGTTCCCCAGGCTTTCTCACTGACCAGGACTGGGAATGGAAGGTGATTCACAAAGACCAGCTGAAGCCATTTTTAGGTCTTCACTCTCAGGCAAGAGGATCTGTTAGTATCTGTGCAAAGAGACTCAGAGCTAGCGTCACACACAGCATTGGGTCTGGCAGGGGGCACGATGTTCCCTGTGAGCTGAGTGAGGGGAGGGACTCCCTTTGTGCTCAGGATCTGTCAGCGTGTGTGATTCGGATGTCTGTCAAAGTAGACT
Organism: Oreotragus oreotragus; assembly: GCA_006410675.1. Classification (NCBI taxonomy): domain Eukaryota; kingdom Metazoa; phylum Chordata; class Mammalia; order Artiodactyla; family Bovidae; genus Oreotragus; species Oreotragus oreotragus. Next base: position 100,228 of record SJYX01014356.1, read on the forward strand.
GATGTCTAAGAAGCTTGACTNTGCAAAGAGACTCAGAGCTAGCGTCACACACAGCATTGGGTCTGGCAGGGGGCACGATGTTCCCTGTGAGCTGAGTGAGGGGAGGGACTCCCTTTGTGCTCAGGATCTGTCAGCGTGTGTGATTCGGATGTCTGTCAAAGTAGACTGATGTCTAAGAAGCTTGACTCCCATTTCCTCAGAGGATGCTGAAAAACAGACAGGCTGAAAACAAAAAGTGTATCTGTCGTTTCATTTATCAAAGTTCTTGCAGTTCCCGGTTTGAAGCAAGGGAAAGCAAAGCAAATATCTGGTTAGAAAAGTGAACTTGAAAGCTCGAGGGCTGGCGTGTAAAAAAAAAAAAGTTATAAAACAGTGCTATGAAAATCTTAAAGACAAAAGCAAAAGAATAGACAAATGACTTTTTGCTTTCTGCTCACCCACCCTAGTGCCCTGGGCCTATTACTTCATTTTTTTGAGCCCCAGTTTTCTCATTTGTGAAGAGGATATCATAGAATTTCCCTTGTAGGGTGGTGGGGATAATAATCCATGAGATGCGCTTAGCAGAGTGAGCCACACACAAGCCTCTGATTAATATTAGCTGTTACTCTTATTAGTCTCCTAAGTAAAAATTGCCTTCAAAGTACATGAGCATTACAAAAGCCGAAAACTGAAGCTTCCCTTGATAATCAGAGGATTTTATAAATAGGCCTTGTAGAGTCGGAATGTTATTTTGAAGGCACAGTCACTCATCAACGTATTGATTAAGCACTAGGACATTCCCCAGTTGTATTCTGGTTGTTATACAAATGAGGACGAGAAACAGCATCCTAGTCATGTGATGTCACTACGTGCGAACACAGAGGCACATCCTGGGATGTTTTGTGAGAGAGTGTGAGCATCTAAAACCCTGTTGGCATGACCTCCCCAGGTTTTTACAGAAGAAAATAAACACCTTGGCCCCCTTTTTATGAGAAAGACATTGATTTTGTACAACCTCAAAGGGTGCAGCTTGGGTAGCAAAGAGAGAAAGAAAGGGTGTTAAGAAATGGATGGCAAGGATATTTCCTTACAAGAGGAGTTATGGACTTCCCTAGTGGTCACAGGTTAAGAGTCTGCCTGCCAATGCAGGGGACACGGGTTTGATTCTTTTCGAGAAAGATCCCACATGCCCCAGAGCAGCTAAGCCCGTGTCACAACTACTGAGCCAGTGCTCCACAACGAGAAAAATGAATGCAGTGAGAAGCCTGGACACTGCAACCAGAGAGCAGCCCCTGCTTGCTGCAACTAGAGAAAGCCCAAGACCAGTAATGAAGAGCCAATGCAGCCAAAAATAAGAATAAATAAAATTCAAAAAGAGATGAGCAATTGTTATCTCCACCTGGGACTGGTTTTTGCCAGAGCTTTGCTTGGATGGTCTTCTGTTATGGAAGTCTTTGTCTCAAGTGTCACCCCCTCATAGGACCAGCCATTGGACATTAAACCCATCCCCCCCATCCCTTTATTCCTCTAGCCTTACTGTCTTTTCTTTTATGCATTTATTCTGGTCTGAAATTAGCTTGTTTATATGTTTGTTTATTTGTTTACCATTTAACTCTCTCCATAATGACGTCCCCTGAGAGCAGGGACCACATCTGTCTTATTTGTTACTGTATCTCACAGCCTGACATACATTAGGCATTTGATAAATAGATGAGAAATGATTGAATAATTGGGACACCTTTGGCTTTTTTCAAAACATAATTTGTCTTTTCTTGTGGTGATTTGGTTGGTAAATCTCACCTCAGATCATTTTGGCTTCTTGCTATATTACACAAAAGGCATCATCAGTCATTAGAAATTTATCATGAGTCCCTTAAACTTTAGCATCATACCTTAGAAATAGACTTCTGTTAGTTTTTTAGTCCTGCTGTAACAAAGTGCTACATTGGGTAGCCAAGTTTATTATCTCACAGTTCTGAAGGTAGTCATTTGAGATCAAGAAGTTGGTCAAGTTGGTTCCCTCTGAGGGCTCAAAGCAAAATAGTCTGTTCCACGCTTCTCTCTTCTGCTGGAGGTTTGTCCGCAATCTTTGGCATTGCTTGCCTTATAAAATCATCATCCTGTCTCTGTGCTGACCTTCACCTGGTGCTTTCTCTTTGTGTCTGTCTCCAAATTTCCCCATTTTATAAGGACACTAGTCACATTGTATTACCTAATCACTTCACTTTAATTTGATTACTTTTGTAAAGAACTTTCTCCAAGTAAGGTTGCATTCCAAGGTACTGGGGGTTAGGACATTAGTGTATGAAACCCCTAACAATCCTGAGCACCCAGGATGGAAAAATATGATAGTGGGTTGAGCCACATAAAATTGCTTACGTGTTTTTCTCTACCAGGATGAGAAAATTTCAGTTCAGGGAAACTTGGACATATGAAATACAGGAGGGCTTAAATAAACACACAGACCCATGCCAGAAGCGTGCTTAGCACACCTGGTCAGCTTAGTGCTCAGTCGATCAGTATTTGGTGATTGAATGGTTGTAGAGTTCTTCAAAATGACTCTCACCCTCAGCTCCTCTAAGTCTTTGTCCCCATATTACCGTCTCAGTGAAAACTAGCCCGATTCCTACATTTTAAATCATGACCTCTTGGTGCTCACGTCCCTTTCTGCACCTCATTTCTCTCTGTTGCACACCTTCTACCATACTCTGTACTTCACTTATGTATGGCGTTTATTGCTGTCTCCCCTCACTAGAAGGTAAGCTGTATTAGGGCAGAAATTTATACTGTTTCATTTACTTCTGTTATGTCTGTGTATACCAGCACCAGACCCAGAGTATGCCATCAGTTTCAATGACTGACTGACTGAATGAATGCCATCAGGAGCACTCTGGCATCTCTTGACATGTAGTTTCAGGTTTTCCTTGGATCTGCCCTTGACCTTCATAGAATCTCAGCACTGAGCAACTCCTCAGAGATAAGTTTCTGTCTCTGATACTTGAGTTCCCTTTTAGACTGGTGACAACTTGGTAATAATCTTGGCTTACAGAGCCCCCAACTCTGAGAGTAAAAGGACAAAGGATTGAAAAGGTTAAATGATACATAAAATAATATGGCATGATGGGTGTCTCGTAGAATAAAGGAATAGGGAGCAGAGGCAGGAGGCTTGTAGTGGCACAAGCAGTAGGCTCAGAGGAGGGCAAATATAATCTGGTGTACATCTGGGGCAAAATGATGCATAATGATCACTGCAGGGTGAAAGGACCAGAGGATTATAAGGCAAACCAATGACAGTGAACAGCACAGTGGTATAGAACAGTCTTCCTCAAACTTTATGCAGATACCAGTCACCTGGGGATCTTGTTAAAATGAAGATGCAGTTTCGGGGTGGGGTCTGAAAGTCTTCATTCTTAACAAGTTCTCAGGGGATGCATCTCCGGGATTGCACTTTGAATATCAAAGAACATGGATTCTGCAACCAGACTTCCAAGGTTCAAATTACACAGGGATCACTGATTAACTGTGTAATCTTCAGTAAATTATGTAATGTCTCTGTTTTTTGGTGTATAAAATGAAGATCAGATGAGGTATTCTCTGTAAAATGAATACTATGTAAGTATTAAGTCACGGATTGTAACTGTTGCTTGGGGACGGGAGGAGGAAGAGGATTTGGTGTGGGATTCCAGGCAAAGAAGCCTTAGCGGTACTTTCATGATTTTTAAAAATAAAGTGTTCAGGTGATCGCTGTGCAGATTTCCCTCCTTTTCCTTGCAAGCAAGTTACAAAAGAAGGTGGATTAATTATGCATGTGCTATGCTCAGGGCTGTTAAGGAAAACTGCAAGCTGCCTTGGGTCCTCGGATGGAGAAACCATGTAAGGGGATTGTTTCAGCTGGTAGCTGAGCCCTAAATTCCTCTCTGATGCAGGGCTCCACGAGGTGCTCAGCTCTTTAGAAGGAAGAGCTTTCCCTAGCACCTGCTGAGTGATGGCCACAGCGAGGCGCTAGGGAGAGACGCGCGGAGTCCGATGCTGGGAGCATTGGGACGCAGCGGGAGTGCAGGCGGAGTAGAGGGCCGACCCACGTGGACCATCAGGCGGGGCGGGGGCGGGGGCAGCCAACCAGCCTGGCCAATCACCGTGACCCGCGGTGGCCCTGCCCTCCCCGTGGGCTTGCTGGCCTGGCTCTGCTGCACTGCTGGCCGAGTGCCGCCCTGGACGGGGCGCACCGAGGCTGTTGCCAGACCCCAGGAGTGGAGTCGCAGCTGCTGCTTCCGCAGACGTTTGTTCTCCAGATGCAGTTTCGGACTTGTCTTCGGAGTGGCTTGGGAGTTTCCTTTCAGAGCGAGCCTGCCGAGGTGATGGGCCTCTGTGGGGATGTCTGCGGGGAGGCGGCACGGTGAGCGTCCTCTGGCTCTGGTGCGGAGGGAAGTTGGTGTGTCGCTCTGCACGCGCAGTTTCAGACTTGGCTGCCGGCTTTAGCTGAGTGAGGAAGCTTGAAAGGGCAAGGAGGAGGCGGGAAGAGGGGGTTGGGGTGACTTGGGACCGTTTGCTCACGATCTGTCTCCTGGGCAGCAGCTGCCTCTCGGGCCGATACCGACTTGCCTCCTCCCGCGCGTCCTGGCGCTCTGGACTGCGGGAGTGACCTCCTGTGCGGAGGCTGCCGTGCACCCCGAAGTTGGAAACCGCGCGAAGAAGCAGGGTGTGTGTGGCACGCTTCCAACTTCCGGGTTTGTGTCTGTCACTCACAGATCCCGAGGGTGCTCCGTGAATGGCTGAGAGGTCACTTGATGGACTGGTATGTAGGGACAGAGGGCGAACTGGCCGCGAGTCCTTGTTTTGAAAAAGTCTGAGCCGGTATCTTTATAGGAGCCTGAAGGAGGAGCGTGTTAGCCTACAGCTGATTTCCTGCTTGCCCGGCTCTTGCTGCGTGATCCGGGGCGCAACTTGCAGCTGTGAGCGCGAAGCTTCCCACGCAAGGGGAGAAGTGGAACGGGTCTAGAAGTACCGTCCCTTCCCACGTTAGGTAACTAGCATTTGTCCACCAAGCCGGCGTGCTTAGATTTCTGCCCGTCTTTTTCGGTTTCGTCCGCTGTTGCTTCCTTTGCTCTGTCAGTTAGCCCCTGGAAGGGAGAGCGTCTTTAACCTTAAGCCATGTTCTCTTTCCTCGGGGACGATGAAGTGGAAACCCTGATAACCCGCACCTAGGGAGACCACCCAGGCCAGACACGGTGCTACTGGTGCGTTTCTCTCCTGAATCAGCGTCACTTAACGTTTGGGAGCTCCACAGACCCCCATGAGAACCTTAGCTAAGCTATGAAGCAACTCCTCAGCCAGGTGTGCATACACGAGTTCATGGTTATTTTGCTGAAACCTACCCCTGTGCCCATCCCCCACACAAGATTTTAGGACCCCCTTGAGGAAGTGTCTGTATCCGTGTACTCGGTTCCTCTTTAACTTTTCAACCGCCATCCCTCCGAGACGGGCAAGGTTGATGTGATGTGACAAGTGGCCCTGGAGCGTGAGAACAGAGACGTTCAAAGCCGTGGTCTGATTCTTTCTGTAATATCCGTGGTCTGGGGATTCAACAACCTGAAGCCCATACCTGCAGACCCATATGCCCAAATTGGTCTATGATGATGGTTCAGTTTCCTGGTCAGACTTGGCCCTCCTTCCAGGCCACTTGCTGAGGGACAGTGAGTTTGTGTGTCTGAGTCCTGTTCAGGCAGGACCCGGGTTTCAAAGCAAACAGAAAAAGGCTAAAATAATTTAAGAACATCCATTTCCTGATATGGATGTTCCTGCGTTTTGCACTCAGTCATTTGAGGACAGATGTGTGACTTGCAGAATTCTTCAACAGCTCACTGTGGGTTTTACAATGAGGAGCATTTCTGCTGTTTGTGGTTGTAAATCAGTGTGTAAGCCCAGCACTGCCTTTGGATTGGAAACACAGATCTTAATAAGGCGGTGTGAGAGCAGTTTTCAGAATCATTACGACTAATGATGACTTATGTTCTCCCAAACTGACCGTGTGAGTGGACATTGCTCATTTGTGCAGAAAGCTTTCTTTATCTGTGTAGGCATTTCTTGATCAATATTCTCATGTCCAAAAAATGGATTTCAAGATTTTCTTCCTCAGTTCTTCTGTCTCATTTTTCAGCTTTGGACGACTTTGTTCTCTTCCCTCTGTACCGTCTTAACTCCCCTTTGACACTTTGAAATGTATTATAAGGTTGTAAGTCATGATATGACGTGGCCAGTTTTCCCTGTTAAAAGATAAGAAAATTGCTCTTACCAGATAAGCAGTGGCTGCCAGTTCACTTATTTTTGAATAGCTAATTTGTTTTTTCTTCTCCCACAAAGATGCACACAAAAACCCTACAAATATCTCAACTTGATTACTGAGTAGTTTTTCATTTGAGGGAACTTTTCCATATATCTGGTTCTAGAATATTCTGAGTCACTTAAATTTCATTATTCATTTTTTGACTCCTTTTAGAGATGTGTTTTGTTTGATGACCTAGTTCCATTTAGTCACACACAGACACAGAGATTCTTTGTCCCCTTACCTACTTTTCAGTGGCACATAGCCTTTCTCTAATAGCTGCTTTTATTATCTGCACAGTTCATTTGTTGGTACACTTAATATAATACTATTATGTAAATGATGTGTTGGTCTATATGGTATGTATATGGTATTAAAACTGCATTCAATGGAGATTAACCCTTGGGTATGACATCATCACCAGCCAATCCTCTATCTGATTTGAACATGCATTGACAAAAGTCACATTATCATATTCAGTAAGGGTTTCTATATTGCCTGTGATGAATCAGAGAAGGAGGGAAGTCCTTTGGTTCTTCCTAACTCTCAATTAGCTGCCCAGTTGGAGAGTTTTGGGGATTTCTACGCTAAGAAGCTTAGCTTAATAATAAAATTCTCAGACTGCAGTTTTATAGATCTCTTTAGAATTTGCATAAGTACATTTTCCCCTTTTTGCTTTCTTCTTTGGAAATTTTTCACCCTGCATTTTGGGTGTTTCTTTACTGATAGAGAGACATAGTAAATGGACTAACCTTTTGATTTTTTTTTTCCTTTGAAATAGGTGGAACATCTAGGTGATGGACTCACTTGTTTGCATACATGTGTACTTTTCATCAAGTGTTGGGTATGAATCTGCTAGGGTTACCAGTGCACCTACAAATCTTGAAGTCAGTCATAAATGACTGGGAGATCAAATAGTGTTCTTCATTCTGTCAAACAGATTTGGGATTGAGGGTAGGGGGACAGGCAATAGAAAAAGATGTCTACGAAGGGGTTGGTGAAACAATTTTGGCTACCTTAATGACTTCATAATTATTTGTTTTGAAAACACTATTAGAAAAAGCTCAGATCCTTCCTAGGCAGCCCTTACTTATATAGGCTTGAATGGGTGTGAGGAATTTGGTTTTACAGTAATAGCCAACTCATTTTGTGAACTCTGGCAACCCGCTGCTCACAGCGTAAAATTAACTTTGGCTTCCCATGTTTTTAATATCTATTGAAAAAAAAGTAACTCTTCTGTTTTGCAGTAGCCATTTGAGTTAAATCTACTTTCCTCCATAAAGTCAGTTAAGAGGGTTCTTGGGTTTTGTTTTTAACATAAATTTAACTGTGCAGTGTGGTTTAAGGGGAGAGTCAAAGGCAAGCAGAAGTTTGAATCTGAAAAGTATCTCAGAGTTCCTTTTTCCAGAAGATCAAAAGTAGGAGACGTTGTGACTTGGATCCACTGTGGGCTTAGACCCCTGAATCCTTACTCCTAGCCCACTGTGCTTTCTGGTGAAAATCTGCAGGGAACGGCATTAGTAATGTGCTAGGACCCACATTTTAGCTCTCTCTGTGGAAGGAGGGCCACATCCACTTCTCCCATTATTGAGTCTTAGAACATTATGTTCGTTGAACCCGACTCAGAGATTTGATAACTATATGCAGCAGTTAGCTTGGGTCACTTCCTGGTAGCTTAGTATTGTAATTATAAAAGAGACATTTAACTGAGAGGTGATGGTGGAGGAGGAGTGGGTTAGGTGACTCAATTTGGACCTGAGCACAGAGAAAGACAAGGATGATAAAACGATGCCGAGGCATCACTTCAGGTCTAAGAACTCAGGACATTTATTTATTGTGTGATAATCTCTTGCTTCATACTTTGTGCTTTCTAGTTGCTGTGCAGCCAAACCAATAATTCGGAATAATACTCTTTTTTAAGTATGATCATGAATATTGATAATGGCATCTTACCTTTGATGAACACTTAGTGTGTACCAGGTATAGGGTTAATAAATGCCTTACTCTGTGTGGATGAACTACTGATTTTCAAAGGCCATTCATGTAAAACCACACTGACTCTTTCTTTGGTATTCTTTTTAATTCAAAAGATGTCAGGATCATACAGTAGCAAGTTATTAGCATGAGCATAAATAATTTTCATTCAGAAATACAGTAGTGTCAGATATTAGGGAATTCTTGTTAATACAATGCCAAATAAAAGGAATATAGTGTATTTAGAAAGATAGTAAAGACGTGGCTAATTTGTTTAAGAGATTGTTCGTATTATTGTTAGTACAGAAGGGTAGCATAATCCCTTTTAGAAAGAGAAGATGTGTTTATATTTCCTATAAAGAGAGAACAATGGGATTCTTTTAAAATAAAAGTATGCATTGTAGAAAAAATAGTCTATGTTGGCTTTGTTTAAGTTCATTCCAAACTAGATGCCAGTCAGACATTTCTGCGGGATTTCAGCTGTCTTAACTAAAAGTGGAACTGTCAAAATCTAGCATTGCTCTTATTATTAGTTTTTTGATGACCATTAATTATGTCTGCTTGAAATCTCTTAGGTTTACATCTATGTTGTGTATCCTAAAGTTTTCTCTGAAAATTTATGGTTTTATTCCTTTATTCAATTTCATATTATCCTGTGCTTTAATGAATCATTAAAATATTGGCATGTCCTTGTTATAACAAAGGTACTTCCTTGTCCATCACCTAAAACCTCAGACTGTAGACACAGCTCCTGAGATAATCAAGGAAGGTTTCCAGCAGGGAAGAAACTGAAATCGTCTAGGGCAGTGGTTCTCAACTGGGGGGCAGTTTTGCCCCCTCAGGGGCATTTGATTATGTCAAGAGTCACCTTTGGTGTTCCACATTGGGGTGGGGTTACGTGGGTCTCTAGTAAGTAGAGGCCACGGATACTGCTCAACATCCTCTAACGCACAACATGGCCTCTACAGCAGAGAACACTCTAGCCCGAAATGTCAAGAGTGCCGAGGTGGAGAAACCCTGCTGCAGTACAATTTTCTGGGCCCAGCATCTTGAAATGGCTTATCCAGTGTCCCCAGCTCCTTGTTTCTGGCAGGGAACCTAGATCTCTGAATGAAAACCCAGGATTCTTTTAATCACTCTAGGCTTCTGTTTTGTACAGTTCTCTCTCTGTTTCTCTCTAATACATTTATAAAGATAATACATATTTGGGGTAGAAAATTTACATGCTGTAGGAGGGTATAAAATGGAAAGAAAAAGGAACCCAATCTTACCATTGAAATAGTTGCTTTTCATATTGCAGTAAATGTATTTCCAATTCCCTCCTTCTGCTTTTCTCCACATACAGACATTTAGACCCAATCACTTTAGATAAATGGGGTCATCCCTCATATAAACTGTGTGCTGGTTTGTTTACTTGGCAAAGGTGTCCTGGAGGGCCCTTGGTGAGTCCACTGCTGGGGAAGGAGGCTGATAGCCATGTGGTCGGGTGAAATTTCCCCAACAGTGGAGAACTCCTACACACACAGTCGTGTGGGACCATCTGTGCTTTGCAGCCATTCTCGGAAGGATGATGGATCAGTGAAAAGAGCTGATTCTGTATGTATGCCATTCTTTTTCACGGCTGTATCTTATTCTATTTAAAAATTCATTTAAAAATGCTTTCCTCTTTGCCAAAGGCAGCACGTTTCATGATATTAATGTTAGAATAAGTCCTTGAGTTCTACCTTTTTTTTTTTTTTTCTGATGTCTAGTTTGAGATTTAAAGTACCTTGAAAGCCAAAAAATATATATCCAAAGAGGTGTTTAATTGAGGCCATCTAAAGAAAATATTATTGGAGTGAATTCTCTGAATGTATCAGTGGGGGCAGCAAGTCACTGGGGTCCGGTGATCTTGCCGTCTTCGTTACTATTTAAATCATTTGGCAGCTCTTCTAGAAGCAGGCAGATTGTAATGTAAACATCTGTTATCTTTTCTCTGCTTTCAGAACTGATTATGCAACCGGGCTTCACATCAGAGACCCACAGCTTTCTTCATCTGTATTCCTGGATTAATTCCTTCTCTCTCTCTCTCACACGGACACATCCACAGACTCAAATCAAAAGAGCCATAGAATTGGTTACCATGAGCTCAGTCCTCCCAGGATAAAACTCCTATCTTCTTTGTGTTCTGTCCTCCTCTTTGCATCTCAGGAACGTAGAGCCCATTAACCAAGATGCAGTATGACTGAGAGTCTGTCCCCTGGTACCTCTCATTCTCCATGTGTGCTGAATGCCCACCACCTCAAACCCTAGGGGCTGACGCTCAGCTAAGGAAGTTTGGGAAACTAACAGGTTAATATTTAAACATCCCCAATAAGGGCACATAGGGATAAGAGTGATGTGCAAGGGGTGCATAAGGAGACATTTACATGGAGTTGAACATTTGATAGTAAATGTCTCTTTCACTGGTTTCTGCTGGTATTTGCCATATTGTTTGAAATATTTTCTTTGTTGACCTTTTAAAAAATGATAGTAGCAACAATGACTATCATTTGTTGAATAAGGATATTGCTGGCTACTGCACCAAACATTTACAAAAATTGTGTTAAAATACAAATAATAGAAGTTTACTTATTTAATACCATTGAACTGTATGCTTTAAAATGTGTGAGTCCATTCACATTGTTGAGCAGCCATCACCACCATCCATCCTCGGAACTCTGTTCATCTTGGAAAACTGAAACTCTGTACTCAGTAAATAGCATCTCTGCATTTCCCCTCCCTCCAGCCCCTGGCAGTTACCATTCTGTTTTGTATCTTTACAAATAGAGCTGCTCTCGAATCCTACAATATTTATCTTCTTGCGACTGGCTCAGTTCACTTAGCATGATGTCTTCAAGGTTCATCTGTGTTGTAGTGTGTGTCAGAATTCCCGACTTTTTAAGTTTGGATACTATTCTCCTGTGTGCATACACCATGTTTTGTTTACCCAGTCATCCATCCATGGGTGCGCGGGTAGTGTCCACCTTTTGGTTACTGCGAATAAAGGTGTTACACACTTGGGTGTACACATATCTGTTGGAATCTTTGCTTTCATTTCTTTCAGGTAAATACTCGGAAGTGGAATGCCTAGGTCATATAGTAATTCAGTTTTAAATTTTTCTGAAGACCTGCCATCCTATTTTCCATAGAGAATGTATCCTTTTACTGCACTGAGAATTTTGATGCACTGTCTCATTCAATTCCCATCCCCCGCCCCCATCCCGCACCACACACACACCAAGCCCTCCAAGGTAGCCACAGTCATCATTCCCATCCTGTGCGTGAGAAAAGTAAGGCAGGTTGGCAGGAAGCCCCACAGGTAGCTTGCGAAAGAGCCATGGTTTGAACCCAGGCAGGACAGTAGAGCAAATGCTCTCACTAGAGTATCCATTCTTGCAGTTGAGGAAAGATTGACTGGACTGCGCCTGCGTAGGGATGGGGGTTGGGAGCGGCTAAGAACTGATTCCGGAGAGAAGCTGTGAAAGTCCTCACCCTGCCACACGGAGGAGTTTGACTGAGTTGTGGGTCAGAAGCTCATTGAGAAATTGATCTATGACCAGAATAACCAGAGGGCAGTAAATACACACGGTGGTTATTTTGGCTGCGAATAGTGCTGCCTCCAGTCCTCTGGGAGTTAGTAACCATGCAGCCCGTGTTTTTTAAAATGCCATGCCAGTTTCGTTCCTTGCTGGAGGTGGGGGGTGGTAGTGGGTTGAGACAGTACAAGGAAATGATCAAGAGCAAGGTGAGCCTTAAGCTGGCTCTGAGTGATTACCGTATTTTTACTTTACAGAGACAGTGGGCAGAAGACTTGGGCATTTTTTTTCCCCCACCAAAAACACAGCTTAATGAAGTGACTGCAACAGAAAGCACGTATAGTCACTTTAGAGAATTAACAATTGATCAGGTTTGTGGTGCCCGCATCCTTGATAAGCACCGCATGTTTATTCATTATTGTGATCACACAGCGTAAGCGGCCTGGCTTGATGTGATGAGCCAAAGCAAGATGCAAAGACATTTAAATATACTTGAAATTAAGGTCTGCACAAATAGGTATCTGAACGGATATTCTAATTTGATTCTAAAGACCTAGAAATAAGCCTCCATCTGGGGATGAGGGTGGGAGTGGATCCTCCTGGAATCCTAAATCAGATGTGTGTAGTTCAAATATTTCTGAACCATAGCATAAATAGACATGAACTTACAAGCGGTTGACTACATCCATATATGAGTTGCACTGCCTTTATTTACTGAGAAGGAAGTGACAAAGGAATATGAATATTGGGTTCTTGCTGATTATAGTTTTTAAATTTTTGGTCCTCTGCAAATCTTGGATTTTTAAAAAGTCTTTCATATTATCACTGTTGCTTGGTGATAACCCCCATTCTGGTATGATTGCAGTTCTTAATATTATTACTTGGACCAGTGCATAAGAATCAGCTGGTAGAGTTCAGTTCAGTTCAGTCACTCAGTCGGGTCTGACTCTTTGACCCCATGAACCTCAGCATGCCAGGCCTCCCTGTCCATCACCAACTCCTGGAGTTCACCCAAACTCATGTTCATTGTGTGGGTGATGCCATCCAGCCATCTCATCCTCTGTCATCCCCTTCTCCTCCTGCCCTCAATCCTTCCCAGCATTAGAGCCTTTTCCAGTGAGTCAGCTCTTTGCATCATCAGGTGGCCAAAGAATCACCTGGAGGATTTTCTTAAAATACAGATTCCCATGTCTCACCTCCAGGGTTACTGGTTCAGGAAGTCTGGGCTGGAGCCTGATAATGTTCACTTCTGACAAGTCCCCATAGAGCCCCTCAGACCATACTTGACTTAACACTTCTTTTTACAGCTCATCTTTTGATTTAAAATTTTTAAAATGAAAATTTTTAGAAAAAGGACTATGTTATTAGGTGGTAGGTTTTAGGTTTTGTAATACACTGATATTTGTCTAAATAGAATGATTCCGGAGATGAATTTAAATTCCTGGGCCCAAAATACAAATTAAATGTTGGTTAGATAGGTGTAATGGGTGAAAAACTGATATTGATTATGTCTGTAAGTGTCCTTTAGAGCATAAGATGCATTTTCTGTGGCTGAGAACTTTTCTTAAAATTAATTTATTTTAATTGAAGGATAGTTACTTTACAATATTGTGGTGGTTTTTGCCATGCATCGACATGAATCAGCCACAAGTGCAAGTGTCGCCCTATCCTAAAGCCCTAAACCACCCTCCCACAAGAATCCATTGTTTAAATGGATGTTGAAGAAATTTTGTTGTGTGGAGCACGTAACATGCATTTAGCCTCTTTCTGTCGTTGGACTGATGTCTGTATTGACTAGGGAAAATGTGGCTTCTAAGTCCATATACTTTTGAGTCTGATTTAAATTGTAATCCTGTCGGCAGGCAACATACATGAATCTTGTCTCTGTATAGTTAAGACTCAGCAGATGTTAAAAGCTGATGTGGATTTAAGACTTCATCCATTCTGGGGATAATTGAAGGTTCAGTCAGGACCAGAAGACGGAGATGTAGATGGAGTTATGGTGCTTGAGGGGATATGGAAAGTTTTTGCACAGATGCTTGGCTTCTTCTGTTCTCCTACCACTTGAAGGAATAAATTATCTCCTGTGTTTGCTGAAGTGAAAAGCTTTTGGTGGATTTGACTTTTGTCTTGCACTGTTAAAAAAAAAAATGTGAAGTTTGCAACCTGAAGTCTCTTCTGAATAAAAGGCAAATGAGAGGAGGTTGATTTTTGATAAATCTTTTTTTTTTTTAAATTGGGATTTTATGAGTTTTTTTTTCAGAGCTAGCTCAACTTACAGAAACACGTGGCTTTTGGCAGGAAGGGAAGAACTGGCAACCAGCGAGAAGAGGGGATGGGCTGGATCAGGGCATTTAATCTCCTGTGTCTCCAGAGCTGTTGTAATTGCATAGCTGGTTTGTGGTGATGCTTTGCTGGAGGCTGTGGCACATTGCACGTGACTAGGTTTGTACTAACATTTTCTTGGGACCTATCGGTTACTGTTGTCCCTTTGACTGATTTTTAGTTTGGTTTTCTCTGCCCAACTGTTAAGATGCTGTGGCTCTCCTCCCTGGCTGTCTCCTCCCTGGCTGTCTGCCACTGTGCCCTTTGTCCCTCCAGCACTCAACTCCAGACAGTTAGCAGATGAGGCTTCCAAGTTGAAAGGCAGCTGAGGGCATGACAGAAGATAGCTTACATGGAAGACTAAATGGCAGAAGCATCCAAACGACAAAATTACCCGATTTTTCTTTTTTTTAAAGAACAAATATCCACTTAGGAAAGAAACATGGCATTTGGTTTACTGTAGAGCCTGGTGCATGTAGACTGTGTTCTCTGCTGGCTGAGAATGGCTGGTCAGTGTTCTTCCAACTGCTAGCGTTGAATCTCATAGACAAGGGTGACATCAGTTGTAATACAGGATCATAGTGACCTTGTGGGAGTCCTGCTGGTTAACTCAGTTCTAAAACAGTAAAAGCAAAATTAGAATAAAATGAAAGGTATAGTTCAGTTCAGTCGCTTAGTCCTGTCCAACTCTTTGTGACTTCATGGACTGCAGCACGCCAGGCTTCCCTGTCCATCACCAACTCCTGGAGCTTGCTCAAACTCATGTCCATTGAGTCGGTAATGCCATCCAACCATCTCATCCTCTGTCATCCCCTTCTCCTCCCGCCTTCAATCTTTCCCAGCATCAGGGTCTTTTCAAATGAGTCAGTTCTTTGCATCAGGTGGTCAAAGTATTGAAGTTTCAGCTTTAGCATCACTGATGAACACTCAGGACTGATTTCCTTTAGGATGGATTGGTTGGATCTCCTTGCAGTCCAAGGAACTCTCAAGAGTTTTGTCTGACACCACAGTTCAGGAGCATCAATTCTTTGGTGCTCAGCATTTTTTATAGTCCAGCTCTCACATCCATACATGACTACTGGAAAAACAATAGTTTTGACTAGCCAGACCTTTGTTGGCAAAGTGATGTCTCTGCTTTTTAATATGCTGTCTAGGTTGGTCATAGCATTTCTTCCAAGCAGCAAGCATCTTTTAATTTCATGGCTGCAGTCACCATCTGCAGTGATTTTGAAGCCCAAGAAACTAAAGTCTGTCACTGTTTTCATTGTTTCTCCATCTATTTGCCATGGAGTGATGGGACCAGATGCCATGATCTTAGTTTTTTTTAATGTTGAGCCAGCTTTTTCACTTTCTTTCCTCTTTCACTTTGATCAAGAGGCTTTTTAGTTCTTTTTCACTTTCTGCCATAAGGGTGGTGTCA
Organism: Oreotragus oreotragus; assembly: GCA_006410675.1. NCBI lineage: Eukaryota > Metazoa > Chordata > Mammalia > Artiodactyla > Bovidae > Oreotragus > Oreotragus oreotragus. The sequence continues at coordinate 115,805 of SJYX01014356.1, forward strand.
TCTGCGTTTCTGAGGTTATTGATATTTCTCCCAGCAATCTTGATTCCAGCTTGTGCTTCACCAGCCTGGCATTTCGCATGATGTACTCTGCATATAAGTTAAATAAGCAGGGTGACAATATACAGCCTTGACGTACGTCTTTCCCAATTTGGATGAAAGGTACAGATCACGTTTAATTATCTCTCTACCCACTTCTGTTCTTCACTCCCCATATTTTATAGAGTTTGGCTTATATGTTTCTGCACATATTTATAAGATTTAGTATGCTTTATCCAAATGTGAAGAGAAAGAATGTACTGATCACGTCTCAGGAGACTCTCTGTATCCATTTTAAGTTGATTTGTCAATGCTCACTGATCAACAGAAGTAGGAGGATCTGGCATTTAATTTGATTTAAAGTTTAAAATGCAAAAGCGTCAAAATATAGTAATTTGCTGTATTTATGTTATCTACATTGTGTGTGTTTTTTAAAATGTGTGTGTGATGTCTTATTTTTTATTTTGCTTGAATAGTAACATATAATAATTTGTGTCATTCACTTAGCGTTGTCTTCCAGGTCTCCCTATGTTGATACATTAACAGTGCTTGTCCGTTTCTTAATTTGCTTCTTAAAATTTTAGTTGTGGCTGTTCTAGGTCTTCCTTCCTGTGCTCTAGCTGCAGAGAGCAGCTGCAGGGTTGTAATGCGCAGGCTTCTTATTGCAGTGGCTTCTCTTGTTGTGGAACACAGGGTCTAGGGGCTCGGTAGCTGTGGCTCATGGGCTTAGCTGTCCCATGGTATGTGGGATCTTCCTGGAACAGGATTCCTTGGCATTGCAAGGTAGATTCTTAATCACTGGACTACCAGGGAAGCCGCTTGTCCATTTATTTAACTGCCATTAATGTTCACTTATGGATCTACTACATTTTAATTAGCCATTCTCATACAGACAGGCATTCATATTTCCCCATTTTTTTCCTATTACAGTGACTATTATGAGAATATTGTTGAGCACATTTGTACCTGACACTGAGACCCAGTGTTTACTGTTGAAAGCCCGCTCATAATTACACATCTCTTTGTAGCCTTGTGTATGTGTTTTTCTGGCATGGAAGTGGAATTGCTGGATCAGAGGATATGTTTTAGAGTTTCAAGCTGCTTAAGAATGCATCTGGGAAATGCGGGGATGCAGAACACCCCATTCATTCCTGTGTTCTCATGGAATCAAGATGGACAAACTCCAGAAGAAGTCAGGCCCTGGACTTTCTTGATGAACAGTCTTTTAATTTCCAATGGAACTTTCTGTGATGAGGAGTGTTCTAAAATCCACGCTGTCAGCTCTCGTAGCCACTAAGTGACCCCTGAGCCCTTGAAATGTAGCTGTTGTGACCAAGAATCTGAATTTTAAATTTTACTTCATTGTAATCAATTTAACTTTAAATTGGAGTAGCACAGCTGTTTAGAGACTCACATTTTAGACAGTTATAAGTGGGAGGTACTCACCATCCAGGGAGTAGGTATTGTTTTACTTTTCAGTGCCAGAATGTTTTAGAAAGTGACTCATGCAGAAGTGGAAATGTAGTCTGTTTTGTTCAATAAGAGGCTGAAGACGTGTTAAGTGAAAATAAAGAGATAAATAATCTAATGAAAGCAAGATGCTGCTGTTAAGATTTATTGGGCACTTTTCCCCCTCGTTGAGAGACTGTTGTCTGCTCTGCGTGGTTGGGGTGCCTGGTGGGAGCTGTGCAGTTCTACTGGGGCAGTTCTTTGTAAAGTGAATTGATGGCTATGTAAATACAGCCATTAACCTTAAGCACCTCGGACAGCTCCTTGGGCGCTGCCGCTCTCTTGCCCTTGAAAATGTCAGTTGATGGATGTCAAGATATAAAAATTTTTTTTTCCTTTTCCTCTAACTGGTTGAAGCAGTGGTCCTTGCATGTCACAGCTAAAGAAACCAGTGAAACTGAGGGCCTACTAGATGTAAATACTGTAACAGGGGCTGGGAACCCTTTTCTTGCAGAGGGTTATTTTAAAGGCTTACTCTCAATGTGAGAGGTAGGACTGTGTATTTGTATGTGCATCTTATTTTTAAAAATACACAAACCAATGTTAAAGGAAATTTATGGAAAACCTTGTTTTAAAGCAAATGATGTTTTATACTTCTGGAATTTTTATGTATTTTAAAATTACACATACTTTGCCATCAAAACAATACCTTCTTTTCCTTCTTTTAGAAGATAGTTTTTGAAGTAGATTGAGTGGGGGTGATGGAGACAGACAGATTATAGATAAGATTCCCATGTTGAAAATGCGTTTGTTTGCAGGAAAAGGAAAGTTGTATTAGAGGTAGTGGCGAAACATGATGATTGCCAAAGTCTTGATTTTCTGTCTGAACTCATCTGAGCCCTCTCTCCCTTGCTTGCTTTCTGGTAATGACACTGGCCATCCATCTTTCCCCTGCTGCTGCTGCTAAGTCACTTCAGTCGTGTCCGACTCTGTGTGACCCCATAGACGGCAGCCCACCAGGCTCCCCCGTCCCTGGGATTCTCCAGGCAAGAACACTGGAGTGGGTTGCCATTTCCGTCTCCAATGCATGAAAGAGGAAAGTGAAGGTGAAGTCGCTCAGTCTGTCCGACTGTTAGCGACCCCATGGACTGCAGCCCACCAGGCTCTTCCATCCACTGGATTTTCCAGGCAAGAGTACTGGGGTGGGGTGCCATTGCCTTCCCCGGTCTTTCCCCTAGAACGCACTAAACTTATTGCTTCTTCAGTGGCTCTGTACTTGCCTTGGAACGTGCATCCTCTATTAGTTTTCCTCTTCTTTCCTGATTGGCTGCTTCTCATCCTTTAAGTCTCACGTGTTCTCTTGAGCACTTATGTCTTTTACCTACTTGATCCAACAGTGATCTGCCCTGTATAAAGCAGTGTTGGGAGTTTCCAGATGTTATTATGTGGAAATCCTTGAAAAGCTGCAGCTCAGAGTGTCAAGATGCATTGTCGTTATTCCTGAAGTTCTGCCAGAGGCCACATTCCTTCTGCCAAGTTGTAGTGATCTTCCATAAGGCTGGGCATTGGAGTGAAAACTTAGAGGTATTGAATTCAGAGTTTAGGTTTCTGCCATCTCATTCCATGTTACATAAATGCCATCATTTCTCTGAACTCTTAAGTCTTTTCCACATTGATACACAGGGGTGTGTCAGCAGTAGAGGATTTTAATTCTACCTTTGGGTTCAATGAGATACATACACATATGCCTTTATCTATAAATATCACTGGAGGCAAAAACCTAAAAGTTTAAACTATAAAATACTTTGGTCTCATGATAAGTGCAGTTGAGGTACTATTTATGCCTGACATCTTTTATTATGTTAACAGGATAAGGAAGTATGTGATACTGACCAGTCTGAGAAGAAATGTCAAACTGAGAAGAAATACATATAATGGTGAATGTTGCCTTCTAGGGTGCTGAAATGCAGTCTTCCGGGAGGTTCCCTGAAGTGGTGAAAGACGGCATGTTGGAGAATCTTCATTTCTTTCATTTATTTGATTCTTGATGGTCATCCATGCAAAGTGCACATATATAATACAGGCTTACGGAAGAGATGCTACTTGCCTATATCTTTCCACCTCCCTTCATAATGGAACCCTGATTTCTAGCCAGGCACCTGCTGTGTGGAATCAAGACCAGATTTTAACAGCCTCTCTCATGGTGTGAAATAAATGTAGAAACACTGGGTGGTGTTTCTGGGGTGTCTTCCTAAAATTGAGACGGGAACCCTTCTTGGATATCTGAAATCCTGGAAGGTGAAGTAATGGTTGCTACTGCAGCAGCCGTCTTGGGCTGTGAGGTGACTTTGAGAATGAAAGGCAGATGGCTGAAGAGAAAAATGGAAGTCGCCTGAGACCCTGCTGTGTGGAGCTGAGCTACCTGCCCTGGCCTGCCTACCATTTGACTAAGTTTTTGTAAAGGAGCAAGCCTGTATTTTTTTTATGTCATTGAGATGCAGTGAGATGAAATGATACAAGTGTAATGCAGTGACACATAAGGTTAGAACTTCCCTGAATGAGTTTATAATGTGGTGTAAGAGCTTATCGTCTGTCAGTCCAGAATATGGGCTTCCCTGGTGGCTCTGTGGTAAAGAATCCACCTGTCAGTGCAGGAGATGTAGGTTCGCTCCCCGATCCAGGAAGATCCCCTGGAGGAGTTAATGGCAACCCATTCCACTATTCCTGCCTGGAGAACCCCACGGACAGAGGAGCCTGGTGCGCTACAGTCCACAGGGTCACAAAGAATCAGACATGACTTAGCAATTGAACAACCACAGCAAATCCAGAACACCCTTTCAAGTTATGTGTAGACCTAGCTTTGGTTCTCAAAAACCCATTGAATGGAAGGCTACAGTGTATGACAGATTTGGAATCAAAGGAATGAATACTACACAAGTTGATCCTGAAAACCATTTCTAGGAGAGCCACTCAGAGATACTCTACGGTTTGGGGCAAGAAGTGAAGAAAACAGCCAAGGCTATTAAAGGGCATCAGAGACTTCTCCAGATTGCCCATATTGAAGTTAGTTACAACTCATTCTCAAATAAATTGAAGCCTTACCCATTTGATGCATTTTGACAGGAAATGTGTATTTACTGCCTGAAACGAGTCTAGTTGCTGAGCCACAGTATTTCATAAATGATTAACATTAGACAGAGGCAGCAGAAACCTCATGCCTTTTTATAAATAGCATTCCACAAGAAAGAATTTTTCACAATCGCAAGATATTTACCCTGTTTCCAAAAGGACAACTTCACCCTGATAGATTTTTAACTTGTCTGTCATAAAATAGTTCCTGCTTTCACACATGGAGAGATAGTCACTTAAAATCTAAGGAGATGAGCAGATACATTCAGTGTATCTTGATCAATTAAGTATTTATTGAGTGAGGATAGGACTTGATAAGTTTCTTCCTTTCTCCATGTATTTCTCACATGCTTATTTTGCATAAGGTAGTGGGTGTGATTCTTGATTTTAATATGGATTTCATATTCAGTGAGCTTTCAGTGTAGTAAGGGAGATTGAACTGCAATGGAGCTAGCAGGAAGGATATTCTATGTGGAAGAAATAGGCCTTTTGAAAGTCAGAGGTGGGAAAATTCATGTTCCATCACCCTTTCACAGTTACTCTTTCTTATCAGCCAATTAGCACCTCAGTTATTTTCTATTGGTGCTTTTCCAACAACATCCTTAAATGTTTATACTTTGAAGATACACTAGTGGCTTGAAAACAAAAGACTCTATAGTTGGTTGTTTTTTAAGCAAGAACTAACCTGAGGGCAGAGTAAACATTCTGGAAGGAAAAATGGCCACTTACACAAGAAACTAACTTCTAATATTAGCTCCTGATATGTTGAGATTGCATTGTCTTTTGTGGCTAGGATCTTCTGATAATACTCTAGTTGTCATTGGATCAGACCTTAGAGTTCAGACACACACTGTGAGCTTTTTAAAGTCAGGATTTGGTGCCAAGAATCTTATCATATTGGGTGTTCGAGGACAGTGTCTGAGTGAGTAGAGATTCGAAAAGTAGGTAACTTTATGGGCAACATCAGTGGCAAAGATGGAAATTAGCTGCTAGAGCCAGGATCCACCAACTTTTTCTGTACATGGCCATATAGTAAATATTTTAGGCTTTGTGGGTCACGTGGTCTGTGTTACAACTTTTCAACTCTGCTGTTGCAGCAGGAACAGAAAAGTGTCCATGGGAAACCTCAAGAAATTTATTTTTTTCTGCATCACTGAGATATAATTGGCTTACAGCATTGTGTAGGTTTGTGGTGTACAATGTGTTATTTGATACACTTACACACTGCAGCATGATTACAAGTTAGCATGAGGTAATACCTCCATCAGCAGAAGGAGAAGGAAATGGCAGAGGATAAGATGATTAGATAGCATCACGGATTCAATGGACACGAATTTGAGCAAACTCTGGGCTTCCCTGGTGGCTCAGTGTAAAGCATCTGCCTGCCAATGCAGGAAATCCAGGTTTGATCCCTGGGTCGGCAATATCCCCTGGAAAAAGAAGTGGCAACCCACTCCAGTATTCTTGCCTGGGAAATCCCATTGACAGTGGAGCCTGGCTGGCTACAGTTCATGGGGTCGCAAATAGACATGATTTAGCAACTAAACAGTAAAGATGGGATATGGTAGAGGACAGAGAATCCTAGAGTGCTGCGATTTATGGCGTTGCAAAGACTTGAACTTGACTTAGTGATTGAACACCACCACCGCCAATACCTTCATCATATTACCTTTTCTTTTGTGATGAAAGCATTTAAATGCTGCTCTCTTAACTTTCAGGTATGCACAGTACAGATTGCTAACTATAATCAAGGAAATTGATCTTAATTGGAATGTCCACTGGTACGGAGAATGAACTGATTCAAACAAAATATTGGGCTGATTTTGAAGGTTACTGAATTGCAAAGTGTGCTGAGTTAATAGGCTTTCTAGAGCTCCTGTATGACAGTAACTTCACTGAGGAGAACAGAGCAGGACTCTAACTTCCTCCATGTGGTATGGAAACACCTGGGAAAGATCAGATGATTGCTGAGGTCAAATTATTATGCTACACTGAGCAGCCTCGAAACCAAAATAAGTTTAACTTTTGTGTTCTGTGCTCAGTCATGTCCAATTCTTTGTGACCCCAAGGAGTGTAGCCCACCAGGCTCCTCTGTCTGTGGAATTTTCCGGCAAGATACTGGAGTGAGTTGCCATGTCTTTTTCCAGGGAAGTTTAATTTTTCATATGCCTTAGAAGTGTATGGAGACTCAAGCAGATAGATATTCTTACACACACAAAAAAAAACATATGCACATGCTCAAACATACACATAGTGATGGGGAAGTTTATTCTGGTAGTTGAGAAAAGCAATAATCATTTAAACTCACCTTTTATATCTACTGGGGCTTCCCTGGTGGCTCAGAGGGTAAAGCATCTGCCTGCAATGCAGGAGACCCGGGTTCGATCCCTGGGTTGGGAAGATTCCCTGGAGAAGGAAATGGCAACCCACTCCAGTANACATGCTCAAACATACACATAGTGATGGGGAAGTTTATTCTGGTAGTTGAGAAAAGCAATAATCATTTAAACTCACCTTTTATATCTACTGGGGCTTCCCTGGTGGCTCAGAGGGTAAAGCATCTGCCTGCAATGCAGGAGACCCGGGTTCGATCCCTGGGTTGGGAAGATTCCCTGGAGAAGGAAATGGCAACCCACTCCAGTATTCTTGCCTGGAGAATCCCATGGACAGAGGAGCTTGGCAGGCTATAGTCCACGGGGTTGCAGAGTCAGACAGGACTAAGTGACTTCCCTTCACTCACTTTATATCTACTATTCTTCCTTTCTCACACACAGCGTACTCAATGTCCTTACCTGCTTGAATACTCTGTAGTGTCCTAATTAATTCTCCTGTACAATAACATTTACTTAATTATATTTATGATTAATCTTTCTTACTCAAAGAAGGCAGATGTTTTTCTTGCTTTGTATGCTAGTGTAATTACAGCACATTAAAGTGTTACTGGCACATAAAAGCCCATCTCTAAAAGTACATTGAACTAACTTATTTGTGCTTGTTATTCCATTTAAAGACACATAGAAAAATGTTTGAAGCTCAGAATCTAAGTGATAGGAATTATATTGTACGTAGGGTTCAAGAGGAAATGTTACAAAGCTTATTCCACACCTTTTGTAGTGCATATTTCACATTTTTGTTCCTCAAACTGTAGATCAAGGGATTTAACGTGGGGATAACAAGGGTGTAGAATATAGATGCCATTTTATCAGTGTCAAAGGAGTGTTTGGATTCTGGTTTCACATACATAAATATCAAAGTCCCAGAGGACACTGTGACCACTGTCAGGTGGGATCCACAGGTAGAAAAAGCCTTGTGCCTAGCTTCTGCAGAGTTCATCCTGAGAATGGCTACAAGGATGAGCAGATAAGACATAAGAATTATTGGAATGGAGAGAATCATATTAACACCTGAGAAGATCAGAATGATCAGTTCAATTTCTTGTGTGTTCGAACAGAGCAAAGCTATCAAGGGGAGACAGTCACAGTAGAAATGTTTGATGACACTGTAGCCACAGAAGGATAAATTAACACAGATGCACTATAGAGGTAGGAGATTGGCATCAGTATCCGACACACCCTTTGTGACATGACGACTGTGTAAATCAGGGGTTTACAGATGGCCACAAAGTGGTCCTAGAACATTGCTGCCAGAATAAAAAGTTCAGTTATAATGAACATGATGAAGAAAGCCAGCTGTGTGGCACACCAATAATAGGAGATTGAATTTTGACCCACAATAAAATTTGCCAACATTTTGGGTCCTACAGCTGTTGAATAGCTAAGACCAATAAGAGCCAGGTGTCTGAGAAAGAAATACATGGGTGTCTGTAGCCTGGAGTCCACCTTAGTGAGGATGGCCATGCCCAAGTTGCCCACCGCTGAGGTCACGTAGATGATGAGAAAGAGCCCAAACAACGGAGCCTGCAGCTCAGGACGGTCTGTGATTCCCATGAGGAGGAATTCACTTGGCACAGTTAGATTTTGTGTTTTCATGCAGGTTTATCAGGATACGTATTCTGGGTTGATACATCAAGCATAGTAAGCAGATTTCGTGTATTATCACCTGGTATACTTTTCATATGTGAAGCTTGTATAAGTAAAATACATCCTAACTTTCCAAAATAGGATATTTTTTAAAATCCCACATGCTATGTATAATAATATGCATAAATAAAGATAGAGACAGTCTGAATTATTCACTAGTTCTCAGATTGTCAACATCTGAAAAACAACTGAAAGGCTATTGCAACTGGAAGGTAAGTGGTACTTGCATATAATGGTTAATGGTCGGCTATGTTTATAAACATCTCATAACACCCCTTATCAGTCCAAAATCTCAGTAGTGCTAAAGCTGAAAAACCAGAATGTTATAGATGGTATATCTAGACACAAATACAAAGATAGATAAATATCCTCTGTCCCTGGGATTCTCCAGACAAGAACACAGGAGTGGATTGCCATTTTCTTCTCCAATGCAAGAACGAGAAAAGTGAAAGTGAAGTCGCTCAGTCTGTCCGACTGTCAGCGACCCCATGGACTGCAGCCCACCAGGCTCCTCCGTCCATTGGATTTTCCAGGCAAGAGTACTGGGGTGGGGTGCCATTGCCTTCCCCGGGTTGGTTCACTAGTTACCAGGGAAACCAGCAGCTGGGGCAGGGACAAGCCTGCAGGCAGTTACTGATTAAGCCCTATAATTCAGAGGGTTGGATTGTCATGTGAATGAAACAAGGCCTGGTTGAGCAGGGAATGTACAGAGAGCAAGACAGCAGCCATCTTGAATAGCCTAACCATATACATACACCCTCACGAAACGACTATTCAGAAAGACTGCAAAATTCCAGCTCTCAGGTGGGTCTCTTGTATTGCTTTCTACTCATACCCAGCTCGAATTAGGTGACCTCTACTCCACCTCTGCCAGCAGAGCTTAGTTTTCTCTCTTTTATGGCTTTGTGTGAACGGAAACATACAGCCTGTGTTCCTTCCTGTCTGAATTGTTTGGGGTGCTTCATGTCTGCTGTTGCATGTAATGGTAGTTCTTTTTGCTGTGTAGTGTTTCATTGTATGAACAAACCACTCTACTCATCCATTCTAGTGTTGAACATACAGGCTTCTTCTAGCCTATGCTTTAGGCTGCTGTGAACTCTCATCATATTTTTGGTTGACATACACACTTCTTTCTGTTGCATACACTCATGTTTTTCAGACTGGTTGGTTGAACCAGGGCTATTCCTTGGCAGAATTGTTATAAAAGTAAAACACAGTTAACACTTTTTTTTTTTCACAGTTAACACTTAAATAACAGAAGTTTTCTTTAATCTGTACCAAGTTTTTAAGTAGAGTTAATATATAATATTGCATTAGATTTAGTTGTACAACATAATGAGTGGATATTTGTATATGTTGTAAACTGATCTCCACAATTCTCCTTACCGTCCACGCATCCCTCACTACACAGGTACAGATACTTTCTTGTGATAAGATCTTTAAAGTTTGAATCTCTCAGCATTTCCAAAAATGCAACATAGTATAATTAACTGTAGTTACCATGTCGGACATCACATTCCCATGACTGACTTATTTTGGATGAGCCGAGCTTTCTTTTTCAGGCTTCACAGCTGGCTCTATTGGTAAATAATCTACCTGCCAATGCAAGAGACTTGGGTTCAATCCCTCAGTTGAAAAGATCCCCTGGAGAAAGAAATGGCAACTCATTTCAGTATTCTTGCCCGGAGAATTCCATGGACAGAGGGGCCTGGTAGTCCATGGGATCACAAAGAGTTGGACATGACTTAGTCACTGAGCACACACAATGCTTAAACAGCACTTAGGCTGTGTGAAATGCTATTCTGAATCCACTGAATTTATCAGCCCTTCTTGCTGTAGTGAGTAGGGTTGTTGTCTGCATTTTACAGGAAGCTAAGGAACAGAGCGATGAGGCATCTGGCCCGGGTCACCAGCTGGTAACTTAGAGAGCTTGAATTTATTTCTGTCTCTCTTGGTCTTCCCATCTCAGTCTGTCTCTCACTGAGAAAGTCTTTCAAGTATTGATCAGATTAATTACACTGATTTTTTTCCCCAAGTGTAGGAACTACCATGTGTAGGGCCCTGTGCCAGAGACAGGGTAGTGAGGAACAGCATTGCAAGTTGATCTCAGCAGCTCACGATTTGAGCTGGAATCTGAACCCAGGTGTGGCTCCAAGGGCTCTGCCTGTAGTTATTCTGCTGAGTAACAAGCTTCCTTTTGGTCAGTTCTTCCCTGTCCCTGCCAGCACCTCTCTCGCTCTCTTCCTGGCTCTTGGCTGCCCCCACTGGCCGTGCTGTGTCCTGCAGGCCCCTGGCTCCCTTCCTGGCTGGCCAGCTTTGTTCTGCAAACCCACGTAGCCGCCACATGCGACAGGGCAGAACTGGACAGTCTTTAGAAAACTGGGCTCTGGTGTCACTTGCCTGGATTTAAACCTTGGCTTCAGTTGTAACTATCTGTGCAGCCCTTTCAGGTGTCTTTGTCCATCAAATGGAGAAAATGTCACCTGAGCAGTGTGTGGGAATGTGTATACAGCTCACAGCACGGTGTTTGTCACACGGGAAGTTTTCATGAGATAGAATCAGCTGTTGTGTTTATTGCTGTTTATTTGGTTGTTGTTAGTCAACATGTGTGTCATTAGGGCTGTTTCAGTGAATGGGCAGCTGAAAGCCTTCCCATATTAATGGCTCTAGGACAGACAATTCCTGAATAACCCCAAGAGTTGATCTGTAGTAGGATAACCTGGCTGGGGAGATATTTGGGGCAGGGTTCCCTCCCCCACTGCCTGCGATCACACCTTCGCCAGCAGCCAGCCAGCCTGCGTTAAGAACCTGGGTAAATATCTCGAACCTTCAGAATGAGCTCCACAAGTGGTTTAACATCCACACAGAGGACAATACCTGAGTACTGTTTTCTTTCGATTTTGTTTATCTATAGCGGTTTTCTGAAGCCCAGAGAGGGTTTCCAAAGGGCTTTCCGATTTTCAGGGTTTTAACAAAAGAACAGGTGAGTTTGAGCTCCTGGGGCTTAAAGAGACAGCCAGGAATCCCAGAGCACTTGAATGGGAGCCAGCAGCACCTTGGCCCTCCTGTGTTCAGCTCAGCCCATTGTTGATTCTTTCTGAATGCAGCGGCACACACACAGATGAGGAAGGTTGATTAACGGCATCCTGCTTGTCACTCGTCTGGTCCCAAGCACTGAAAATGCAGTGGGAAGAGGATGGGGGAAACTAGGGGTGTTCACTGTGCAGAAAAAAAGAAAAGCCCAGTTAGTGCTGGATGGCCCATTTTGCACTGAATGCTGCTGTTTTGCATTTAATTAGTGGCCAGTCGTTAAGTCAGGCATGTAACATTTTGCTTGTGTCCTTGAGCTGCTACAATCTTTTAATCACAGGCCCCCTGCCCCACTTCTATTGATGCACTATTCTGCAGGCAAATAAAAGACCCAGATTTGATTCCACGGGACTAGTAAAAGTAGAAGGGGGGTTTGGGTTTGTAGGTCTTTCCTGATGTTTTATGATTAAAGGGGCCCTGGCAGGTGAAGAGAAAGAAATTGGCTTGTGTAACTCTTTAGGAGAGGGTTTCTCTTTAATGTCTTAGGAAGTGGAAAACAGACGATGGGGAAAAGAATAGAATGGGATAATGGAATAAAGGTGCAGGAAATATTCTGTGAGCCTGGACCAAGAGAATGAAGGAGAAGGATCAGTGATTCACCAGAATGTAGCGGATGAAACATTGATCCAGGGGAGCTTACAGGAGGGGACTGAGGCCTCCGAGGTGAGGTGCAGAGAATTGAAATGATTTCATGGCGCTTGGGCTGATGAGTTGGGTGCTAGAGCCCTCCGTGTGGGTAAGAAACATATTGCTACTAGCAAAGGTTTTGAGCCAAGGTAGCCCTATCTGCTGACACATACATCCCAACATACAGACACCCTCTCCAGGAGGGTTTGCGGCATTTCATTTTTCTGTTTCAGCTTGTTAGACATACTGTATATACATCAAGCCATCTTCCTTCCCTGTCCCCCACTTGCTACCCCCACCCAAGATTACAGGTATTTCTGGGTCTCGCCTCTTTATTGGTCCTCTGGTTTATTTACAAGTCATGCAGTGGGTGGTGGTGTCCAGCATATAGAAGACTTTCAAATATTTGTGGAGCAGATGATTTGTTTGGGGGATTCTCCTCTGTTAGAGACGTCCTCCATATTAGGGGACCCTCTTCCGAGGGTCTGGCTTCCAGTTGCTGTTTGGTGTATGTGTGTGTGTGCACAACCTGTGTGACCTCTCTCACAGCTTGTTTCTCCCACTGTAAAACAGAGTTGATCATTTCCATAGCCTAGGGTGAAAGTGGGAGACACATGACCTCGTGTGGGGACCTCGTCCGGCACTGTGTCCCACACATGATGCCTTCCCTTTCCTTTTTACTGTCTCATCTCAGTCCAAAATCCACAGGGAATGTTCTTCAAAAAAAAAAACAAAAGAGGAACATTTAGTTCTAATGGACAGCAAGCTCTTAGTTGTTGATGTTTTGTCTTTATTTTATGAGAAGATGATAGAGGTGTGGTGAAAGCAGCAAGAAATGTCCAAACGCAGTCTTCTATAGGAAAAAAGCAAAAGGATTGTAGAGGATTAATCTTTGCAGTTCATTGTATCGATTGGCTTGGCATAATTGCTCATCTCTCGAACATCATCTGCCTCTTTGCTCTCGGCAGCAAGCTGCTAGGAATGTGAACAGTGCCCTTACTGGGTTTTGAGGTTACCGTTATTGAATTGTAAATTGTGTAGGAGAGAGATATGGAATTTGACCCTCTTTTTGGGAATGTGAGATTAAACAGCCAATATTTCAGGCCAAATCTGTCATCAAATCTTTTTTGCATGCTTAGTAATTTAATGGGAGGTAAGAGGATGTTCACCAAACAATTAAGTACCAAGCATTAAGTTACCTTTTTAATGATGTTTTATTAGGACAAACCTATGAAGTTTGGACAATGAAATCTGATTGCACATGGGATTTGGTGCTTAATTAAGCATGTAAAACAAAAATCATAGATAGAATTGGTCTCTGAAAAATCCCATAACATATTTTTGTGACAAGAGGAGTATCTCCATGGGGAAGTCTGGGCATTCAAATTTATTGAATAAATGAATGTTGAGTGAATTCTGCTTAGAACTATCAAAGTTCTATAGATGGGTAATAGGTTAAGAGGTCTTAAGTATTTCTCTGGCTTAAAGGGTTGCCTTGCTTCTCTTTTAATCTTAAGCCTCTTTAACCTAAATCTATCCTACTAGATTTGTTGTTGTGAGGTTTAAACAGTATCATGGAGGCAAATCTGACCTTGGTTACATTCTAAAGTGAGTTTGTATATAACATGTGTCTGTAATGACTCCATTGTGCTCGTAGGGCCTCCTTTTTATATAGAGGACAAGCTGGTGTGTGCTGAGTCACCTGCCAAGGTCACTGTTACAGACACATTCGGGTTGTCCCACAGGATCGCCACCTTCTAGTGTTCACACCTTTCTATAGTGGCCTCCTCTTGAGACTGGGCAGGACTTGACTTGATTCTAACCAGTGGAATCCAGCAGAGGTGATGGGGTGTCACCCATTGTGATTACATTACATTATGTAAACCGTTTGCTAGCAGGCTTACTCTACACACTCTCTTTGATGGCTTGGATATAGAAATGGAATGTTGGGGAGGCAGTGTGGCAGAGAAATACACATGACTTTAAGGAGCTGAAGGCGCTCAGCCCGAGAGCCGGCGGACAGTCCTGAGGCTGTCAGTCCTGTAACCACAAGGACGGAGGAATGAATGCTGCCAACAGCCACGCGAGTGGGAAGAAGGTTCTTCCCCTGGTTGACATCTTGATTAAGCTTCATGAGACTCTAAGCAAAGCACCCAGCTAACCTGCGCCCAGACTCATGGCTTGAAGAAACTATGAGATAAAAAACGTGTGCTGTTTGAAGTCATTAAGAAAACTCATATGTAGAAATCTGTTATACAGCCATAGGTATCTGAATAGTCCTACAAATAGCGAGTGTCAGGACTTAACGCAGTGCCATCGGATGGTAGACGTGAGGCTCGTAGCAGATCTGGAAGGACCTTATATGGTCCAGCTGCCTTTTGGTGGATGTCTGGCTCTTGCGCGGTGTCCCTGGAGGTGGTCAGCCAGCTCCTGTGGGACTCCCCCTGAATTTGGGAATTAATTGTCTTTTGAGGCATTTGTATTTCATTTGGATTGCTTTCTATTTTGATTGATTGATTGGTTTACTTAAATGAAGTATTTCCTGAGAGCTTCCTTGGTGCCAGGCAGGGTGCTAGGCGCTGGAGGTGAGTTCAGTGGCCACAGGTTCTGACGTTGTCATCGTTATTAAACACTTATTTCTGTACAGCCATGAATTTTATCTAACTCTGATTTCTCTGTGTCCTAGTTTTGTCCAGTGGACTCCAAAGAATATCTCTAATCCTTTTTCCATGAGACCGCACTTCAGAGATTAAACACAGTTGTCATTTTGGCCCCCTGAGTATTTTTTTCAGGGTTGCTAACCTCTCAGTCAGTTCTACCATTTGGCATATGGCTCTGTTTAAAGTTCTGCAGCCTAATACGGTAGCCAGGGGCCATAAGTGCCTACATAAATTTGAATTAATTAGAATTAAGTAAAACTAAAAAAAAATTCAGTTTCTTAAGCTATATGAGCCACATATCAAGAGCTCAGTAAGCCACGTGTGGGTAGTCACTACCAAACTGGAGAAAGTCAAAATGTTAGTCGCTCAGGCATGTCTGACTCTTTGTGACCCTATGGACTGTAGCCCACCAGGCTTCTCTATGCATGGACTTCTCCAGGCAAGAATACTGGAGTGGGTAGCCATTCCCTTCTCCAGGGGATCTTTCTGGTCCACGGATTGAACCTGGGTCTCCTGTATTGCAGGCAGATTCTTTATCATGTGAGCCACCAGGGAAGTTTGAATAGACCATTTCTTCATGGCAGAAAGTGGTCTGGGTCAGGGCTGGGCTAGAATTCCTTCTCCATCCTGAGTGTAGATGCTGAATGAACCCTGGCATTCTTACACTGAACTGAGTACTATAATGTCTTTCATTCTGGTACAACTAAGAGTATAACTGAACTATATGTTTTTCTGATTGTAAGTAATATACTTTTACTAATGAAACATAAGATCAAAGTAATAATTTTAGCAGCCATTTTGTAGTCCTCATTTTTAATTCAGAACCCATAAGACATTTATGAGCAATCTCTGTCCGGGTGATGTGAGAGAACAGTGTTTCTTTTTTTTTTTTTTTCCCCTGTGGTATAGTTTGTCTACTTCTGGTTTTAGACCCAAGCTTCATATTTAGCATTTACCTCTGGAGAATTTAATTTTGTCAGATTCAACGAATTGTAATTTCAAATATATTGGAAATTTTTTTTTCAGTTTTGCCTAAAATGTTTCAGAATTGTTGTCATCCTTCCAAGCTTCAGTTCATCCCCAGATTTGACCGGAATGCCAGCAACATTGGCATCCAAGTTATTGATAAGAAAGATGAACAGGATGGGACTTTGGATGGAGCCCAGTGGCATAACATTAGAGGCTGCAGTCTAAACTGACATAGATATAATTAAGCAGAGGAAAACTGAGCTGTTCAACCCACTTACTTTCAGTATGTCTAGCGTATAATTCTTTATTTTTACACTGGAATTTTATGAAAAACCTGGTCAGAGTATCTTGCAGATTTCTGAATTTTATGACCCTACCAGGCTCTTTTTGTTATAAATTAAAAAAAAAGCTAAATTGAAGTATCATTGATTTACAGTATTGTATTAGTTTCAGGTATACAGCAAAGTGATTCAGTTACACATATATATTCTTTTTCAAATTCTTTACCATTTTAGGTAATTACAAGATAATGAATACGGTTCCCTGTGCTATATAGTAGGTCCTTATTGTTTAGTTATTTTTTATAGTGTGTGTATGTTAATCCCCAACTCCTAATTTATCACTCTTTCCCCTCCTTTCCCATTTGGTAAGTTTCATAACAGTCTCTTTGAAACTGACTCTAATTGTCAGTTTCTGTGAGGATGGCGAAAGGGAATGAGCATTGCCTGGTATTAATTATTCTTAGTGAATCCACGGACATTCCAAGTAATCCTCACTGTTCCCTCTCCCCCAACTCCCTACCCTATGTTACTAATGGCATTTGAAGAATTTCAGTTGTGAGATTAGCAGATGCTTACTCAGTTATCATTGGCAGAACCTCTGTTTTCCTTCCCTTTCATTCGCTGGTATGTTTCCTCTTCTCCAATGTTCTTCAGAGTTTGCCAGTGATGTTTTTGCCACCTCCCATCTCATGCTGTCAGTGGCATGGAGTTTAATTTATCAGGGCCAGGAAGCACGGACTCATCCGGAGAAGGGGCAGGCAGTCTGACAATCCCTGCACTTGTTTTGGACCTCAATTCCTTCTGCCCAGTGTCCCCTGTACTCTTTGTGGGAAGCATCTCATCCCTCTTGACAGAACACGGACGCAGAGCGGAGGCTGGGTGATTCTGCCTGCTGTCACGATGAGCATCGCAGCACCCCCTCCCTGGGGGAGACCGATGTCTTAGCGTTGTTCTCCTTGCCCTGAGTGTAACAGAAATAGCCCTTTTGTTGTGCTGCACATTTTCTGCTGGGCTCAGCTCATTCCAGCCTTTTGCCTTCCTGACACTCATATCAGAGGCTGGAAGATTCTTCATTTGAGGACGAGGCATTCTCCAGAACAGATGACTTGAAAGAAGCCAGCTGGGTAGAAAGCTATTATATTGAGAATGGCAGTTGGTGCATATCTTTGCCTCCACCTTCTATTTGAATAATGAGCATTAGTTTCTGGACAACTTTGGGTATTAGTAGAGGGTCAGTTTCTCTAAACTTTCTCTCCCTTCCCTCCCTTTTTTCCATCTCGTTAAATCACTGGGCTTCCCTGGTGGCTCAGACAATAAAAAGAATCTGCCTGCAGTGCAGGAAACCCGGGTTTGATCCCTGGGTGGGGAAGATCCCCTGGAGAAGGAAATGGTAACCCACACCAGTATTCTTGCCTGGATAATTCTATAGACAGAGGAACCTGGTGGGCTACAATCCATGAGGTCACAGAGTCAGACATGACTGAGCAATTAACAGTTTCACTTTCAAATCACTTTGTTGAGACCCTTTTCTGGTGGGTGTTGTAATGTACTGTGGGGAGTGGTTTTCAGATGGCTGTCAGTTCTCAAGAGACACGGGGTTTTCTTTACAGGCAGGCTTCCAATGCCTTTGAAATGCTGCCACCATGGCAAGTCAGCTTTGAGGTGCCTATGGAGTTAACGAAGTCCTAGAACTCATGGTTAGGAGATGGACTCTGGAGTCAGACCCTGGCTATTCAAATCCCAGCTTCCCTAATAGTCTTTATGATCCTGGTCAAATGATTAACCTTGTTGCATTTGAATTCCGGTAAGGAGGTCTGTACCTCAGAAGACTGTTGTGAGCCTCAAATGAGTTCGTGTATAGAACAAGTTTTCAGCACTATGTTAGGCACATGAGAAAAAAGTGAAAGTCAACTCTGACCTCATGGAGTATAGCCCGCCAGGCTCCTCTGTCTAAGGGATTTCCCAGGCAAGAATACTGGAGTGGGTTGTCATTCCCTTCTCCAGGGGATCTTCCTGACTCAGGGATCGAACCCAGGTCTCCCCTGTATTCCAGGCAGATTCTTTACTGAGCCGCCAGGGAAGCCCATAGTTAATGTTAATAAAAGCTCTCTAATGACAGCAGTTAGGATTTGCATACTGAATCTTTCAAGAGTAAAAGTCTCCAAATAATTGAAATTAGAGGGCAGTCAGGTGGCATGGTCTTGAATTCTAATGCCCAGAGAGGGACACATGAAATCAGTACCTGGTGTTTTATTATGTCCATCAGTGTATCATCAGCTGCTGCTGCTGCTGCTAAGTCACTTCAGTCGTGTCCGACTCTGTGTGACCCCATAGACGGCAGCCCACCAGGCTCCCCCATCCCTGGGATTCTCCAGGCAAGAATACTGGAGTGGGTTGCCATTTCCTACTCCAATGCATGAAAGAGAAAAGTGAAAGTGAAGTTGCTCAGTCTGTCCGACTGTTAGTGACCCCATGGACTGCAGCCCACCAGGCTACTCCATCCATTGGATTTTCCAGGCAAGAGTACTGGGGTGGGGTGCCATTGCCTTCCCCGGTATCATCAGCTAGGACATGAGAAAGGAAAGGAGATGCAAAGCTGGCTTGGCCACTTTGAGAAAGGACAGTCTATCCTTTGAGATGCGTCGAGGCTGCATCCTGCTTCCTTATCTGGCCAACTGTGTACACAGAAGGTTACTTCAGTTTAAGGTACTGAGCCCCACTGCTCCTTATCCCTGGTTCCTAAGATGGGAAAGTACTTCTTTATGGTTTACTTTTGTTCTTTTCTTTCCTAAATGCCCTGGGACCATAGGTCCTTGGAGACTTTCTCTTGGGTTCAAGAGATGCTGTGAAGCTCCAAGTTCAGTGATCTGTGGATGGAAAGGTGGAGAGGAAGGATAAAAAAAGGAAAAGAGAAAAGAAACTTTGGTGTGGTTGGAAGTCTGTCTAAAGAGAGGGTCCTGTGTGTTGTCTCGAGTTCGTTACCATCTGAAAACAGGTTTGCTTTGCAAACAATTGGCTTACTCTCGGATGGAGGAAATCTCGTGGCTGTAATAAATGCTCTCCCCCACCCACCCAGTGGAAGGATGCACGGACGAGCTCTGACTGGCTTCTTTGCACCTCAGGGCCTTTGCTCCTGCTGTGCCCTCTGTTTAGAAGCTCTGTTTAGCCTGTCCCACGGTAGATTCCTCATCTCTCAGGCTCTAAGTCAGAATGACATTTCCTGGCTCCCCTTGCTGACTTGTCCTCTCTGCCCTCTCCCCTCTCCTCCTCGTCCTTTCTCCTTTCATTTCTTTCTGTCAGTATCTGAGATACTCATGCTTCAGATGGCTACTATCTGAATACAAGGTGGAGGAGGGCACAGACCTCACCTGCCCTGTTTATTGTTGGGTGTCCACATCTGGAGACAGTGCCTAGCACGTAGCTGGGGCTCAGAAATAGTTGGTGAGTGAATGGGTTTTAAATATTCATGCAGACATAGGTGAGTGAGATTTAAAGGTGCAAACTTTCAGTTACAAAATAAATGTCACGAGTATGAAATGTACAGTGTGGGGAACACAGTCAATAACTACATAATACTTTTGTACGGTGATGTAGTGGAACTAGACTTGTGATCATTTAAAATTGTGTGTTGTTCAGTCCCTCAGTTGTGTCCAACTCTTGGTGACCTCATGGGCTGCAGCATGTCAGTTTTCCCCTTCCTTCACCATCTCCTGGAGTTTGCTCAAATTCATGTCCATTGAGTTGGTGATGCTATCTAATCATCTCATCCTCTGCCGCTCCCTTCTCCTGCCTTCAATCTTTCCCAGAATCAAGGTCTATCAAAGTACTGTATTGTATACCGGAAACTAACATAGTGTTGTAAGTCAGTTGTAATTCAGAAATATACAAACTCAGAGACAAAGAGGACAGATTTGTGGTTACCAGGGCAGGAATTAGGGAGGAGGGGGGATTGGAGGAAGGTAGCCAAAAAGTACAGACTTCCAGTTGTAAGATAAATAAGTACTGCTGCTGCCGCTGCTAAGTCGGTTCAGTCCTGTCTGACCCTGTGTGACCCCATGGATGGCAGCCCACCAGGCTCCCCCGTCCCTGGGATTCTCCAGGCAAGAACACTGGAGTGGGTTGCCATTTCCTTCTTGAATGCATGACAGTGAAAAGTGAAAGTGAAGTCGCTCAGTCGGGTCCGACTTTTAGCGACCCCATGGACTGCAGCCTACCAAGCTCCTCTATCCATTGGATTTTCCAGGCAAGAGTACTAGAGTGGGGTGCCAATAAGTACTAGGGATGTATAATCCCATGGACAGAGGAGCCTGGTAGGCTACAGTCCATGGGGTTGCAAAGAGTTGGACATGACTGAGCGACTTTACTTTCACTTTCATCTTCAGGGACGTAAGGTTCAACATGATACATAGACTTTTCACTGCTGTACGTTAGATCTGAAAGTTGTTAAGAGAGTAAGGTTTTAATAGTTCTCATCTCAAGGAAATATATCAATTTTTTTTCTTTCTCTAATGTTGTATCTATATGAGATGGTGTATGTTCACTATTAACTGTGCTCACCATTTCATGATGTCTGTAAGTCAGATCATTGTGATGTAAACGCTACATGTGGTATTGTATGTCAATTCTATCTCAATAAAACTGGAGAAAAAAAAGTTAATGCAGGGGAAGCTACTCTAGGAGAAAAAAGCTGACATCACATCTTCACTCCGGGTAGCAGGTAGCTCTGGGACCTTGTGTCCTAACACTCAGCTCCCCCAAGTTGCAAAGGACTGTCCGAGCAGGTGCAGAGGTGGCTTAGTGTGGAGATGAGGCCACGAGGTACCAGCGAGAATGAGTAGCTCATGCTCTACCCCTGGCATTCGCTCAGCATCTTTTCCACCTTTGTCGTGGGGCCTTCTCTGATGTGATGATGTGTGGGCAGAAGCAGCCCAGGAGAACTGGGGCATGGATGCCTCTGATGGAAACCTGAAGTGTCAATGCCTTCAGCCTCTGTGCTTGGGTGGATGATTCTGGGAGCGATTCCCTTGGCTTCCTGGGAGACCCTGGGGGAATCTAGCTGCCCTGACTCCTTCAGTAACCTTAGTCACGTGCTTTCTTTCACCTGATGTCCTCGTCTGTGCTTTGGAAAGAACCCACCTGAAGACCCCATTCACACTGATAGCTTTGCGTCCTTGTTGCCTGCCCTCTGTCATAGCCTGCATAGATATTTACAATCTTTTATGAAAGTCTTGATGAATGTTGGGCTGGGAATCTCTTTTAGGCTGACAGGGGTCTCTTGGACTTCTGAGACCTGTTATCCTAGAAACCTAGAAACTTGGTCTCCTTTTTCTTATAGTTGTTCACTCTGCTAGCCCCTCAACTCTCCCGGTTCCTTTCCTGAAGACACAGTCATGAGATCCAGCTCACTGTTGCTCTCCCATGTGTATTTATAGCACTGGGTTTTAGATGGTGGGCCAACTTTTGAGTTGCTTGCTTTGAAATAGACTTTCTGAAGGACTTCTGGAAATAATGAGGCCATTTCTACACTGGCAAGTTGGAATACATTACAGATGGTGGTTGCAAGAAGTACTTGAAACGATGGTGCTGTCTATAGAGGGCAAATCATTTTTTTAACCTTCCCCAGATCATTCTGGAACTATTACCTGGTGCTTTTGTGACTGGTTTATGTCCTATATGGAAGTCATTGCATCATCTGCCAGTTTTCTTCCAGACTTCTGAGGCAGTACCAGAAGAACTGATGGGTGAAAGGCTTGGCTTAGGTAGGGTGGTGGTGGGGAAAAGCGACAAGGCAAATGTGATACTGCACATCGAACTTAGAGTTTTGCCAGCTCCTACGATGGAGAGCCTGTAACCTCTTCTTTGCTGTGGGTTCCCTGGGAGACAAAGAAGAGGTTAAGTCAGGGATCCTGTCTCAAAACAATGTCTGAAAACACAGAAAACAAAGTTCATAGGATCACAGAAGAATTCAGCTCTATAGAAATGTAGCGATTGACACATTAAAATTGTCATGACACAGAGCAGGCATGCTTCTGTAAGAATGCATGCAACAGCACGCTCTCCAGGCAGGTCCATTAACCCTAGAATTATGAGGTGTGATGGACACATTTTGAGGTATTTGCAACAGAGTGTCATGTGACTTGAAAATACCTGTGCTTTCTCCTTGTGATCAAGTCCTAGGAACTGCTGAATACCCCTCTGGTTTGTTGCAGACATTTATAATTGAAGGGAATAATGAGGCTCAAGTAGGAGTAAGTAAAAATGAAGATGTCATTTTTTCCCCCTCATCCCAAGTCATAGATCCCAAATTCTCTCCAAGGACCCCTGATTCAGAAGCCCTGCTCTCCGGATGGCAGGTGCTTTAAGGCCTGTGCCAAAGTCCTTGTTTGCCAGGTGAGTGGTGGTCTTTTGCTTCAGCGTCTGCCTCATGTGTTGGCTGAAGGAAAACATCGCCCAGCACCGTGCCTGCTGCTGTTACAGGTCAGGTGAATGTTAAGGACGAGAGTGACGATGCTGGCTTCTTAGCTCTCAGGATTCTGGTCTCTGTCTTTTTTTTTTTTTTGGTTCCTTTCATCTATTACAGAAATGGCCATTGATTGGGAGAACCAATGGTGTCTGAAATTACTTATTAGATGGAAAATACTTTAGAAAGGGCTTTTACTAACTTGGTTTGTCAGGTTTTCTCTGCTCATTGCTGCTGTGCAGAACATCGTGGAGTGAAGAGGCCAGCCTGCATCGTATTTTCCTCCCCCTGCCCTTTTTATGGCTGCACTGCACAGTCTGTGGGATCCGAGTTCCCCGACCAGGGATTGAACCCATAATCCCTGCAGTGGAAGTACCAAGTCCTAACCACTGGACCTCTGGGGAATCCTCTACTTTTTGTTTTGATGTTGTGTTTTTATATCCAATAAACTTCTCCTTATTGTTGTTTAGTTACTAAATTGTGTTGGACTCTTTGTGACCCCATGGACTGTAGCCTGCCAGGCTTTTCAGTCCATTGTATTTCCCGAGCAAGAATACTTGAGTGGGTTGTCATTCCTTCTCCAGGGGATCTTCCCGACCCAGGGATCGAACCTGCGTCTCCTGCATTGCAGGTGGATTCTTTACTGTTGAATCATGAGGGAAGCCCAAGCTTCTCATATGTAAGAAATAATATGTAAGAAATAATGTGTAAGAAATAATATGTAAGAAAAGGGAAGAATATTGTGAAAGAAAGCCCCAAAGACATAACTGGAATGTGCATACACAAAGTGAGCTGTATAGGTATTGACCGAAAGAAATGATGGTGGGGGTAAAAGGGAGGGAGGGGTGAATGCCTGGTTTTAGACATTGGAAAGGCGTGCCTCACTTGAATCCCCTAGTAATCTGAGAAGTTATTGTTAAATCCATATTCAAGATGAAGAACCCGAGGTTAGGAAAGGTTGAATGATTTGCCGATTGAAAGGCTATGATGGGGTGCAGATGGGAACCCAAGGTTTGGGATGGCGAGACATCTGTCCAACTTCCAGTGGGTCCCACTGCTTTTAGTAGAGCTGCTGAAGTGAGCTTTTGCGGTTTGTTTCAGATTTTACATATGAGGAACATTGTTCCTGGAACTTCCCTGGCTGTCCAGTGGTTAAAGAGTTTGCCTTCCAACCCAGGGGATGGGAGTTCGATCCCTAGTTGGGGAGCTAAGATCCCACATGTCTTGTGGCCAAAAAAAAACAAAACATGAAACAGAAGCAATATTGTAACAGATTCAATAAAGACTTTAAAAAATCAAAATCTTAAAAAAAGAAAAACATTATACCTTCAGGAACCCAGCCCCATCCCATGACGCTTTCTGCAGGGGTGGGAACATTCTGTAAATTTGACTTCACTCAAGTTCACTTAAACTTTAGTGACCGCACATGGCTAGCAGTTACCAAGTGGACAGTGTAAACAGCGTGGCTCTTGCATTGGAAGGCTTGGGTGGGGAGCCCAGCTCTATGTCTGGTTAGGTTTGCCACCTGGGGAAGATAATTCCTAGAGACTCAGTTTCCCTATCTATGAAATGGGACAGTTCTCTTTGGATTCAATTAAAAATTCACTCCAGCAAGGTCAAACAAAGATGAAAACTGTTACTCTTTTTTGAAAAGTTACAGCCATTCTTGAGAAACCCAGGAGAAGGGGTGAAGGCAAGCCAAGGAAAGGCTAAAAACAGAATGACTTCCGGGGTCATGATCACGCCCTCCTGGGTCGTGTCTGCTCTTGGCGCATCTGTGCCGATCTCGCGGGCTTTCTTTGTCCCCGCTGCATGCGATGAGAGCAGCCTGACCACCCCCAACCCCCAAATGTGTATCTGCCTCCTTTAACAGCCTGTTCTAGAATGATCAGCGGTCTCTCGGTCTCCATTCTACGTTCCAGGACAGGAAGGTTCTCTCGGCTCATGTTAGAATTCTATTGTTTCTGCTCCCTTGGCCCCAGTTACCAAAAATACTTTGACATTGACTATAATTGATGGGTTTTTGGGGAACTCTGTCATTTTAATTAAAGGATGAAGGTCCTATAGGTCACAAAGATAGATCTGCAGCTTTGTGCATTTTTATGTTAAGCAGCAGATGATGGTAATCTTTATTTTCACCCACATTTCTCTCTTCTGAGGGTGAAGAGTGCATTTGATACCTTAAGGGCCTAAACTCGTCCCTGGAAAGAGAAATCATTCTTGCTCACCTCCCATGTTTTTCTGCTTTAAAGTCTCCTAAAGTGTGTGTTGTGTCTCTTGTGCATTGGAATTATGGCATCATGACCTAATATTTCATTATGTGGGTGTCCTTGCTGCCGGAATGTTTCCCTGATGCCCAAATGAAGCATGATTAGTGAATTCTTAGGTGGAAATGTGACTGCAACGTAGAAATGTCTTAGAACTCAGATTCTGACTGCGGTGCATCGCATCTGGCTCCATGTGGGCTGTGTCTTTTTTTTAGAGCCAGAATAAGAGGAATGGCCTCACAGACCTTTTCTAAGTCAGTGATGTCAAACCATAGGAGGAGTTCAAGATAGCTGCTGTGAAAACCAAAAGATTTTTCCAGATGAGGAAAACAAATAGTCCAGAGTCTATTGTCTATAGATAGCAACTTGTGCTGACACCCAGAAGCCTGAATTTTGCTTCTAAATTTCATGATGTATTTTATTTAACCCACCATATCTAAAATACTATCAATTCAGCAAGTAATTGATACTAAAGCTTACTAATGAGGGGGTTCTTTTTTGGTTTCAAATGTTTATGACTTTCTGTGTTTTTTTGTACTTAAAAGTGCACATTAAGTCAGATGGTAAATTTTCACTGGAAATGGTTCCTAGGCATTCCATTTATTCCATAGTGTTTTCATAAGAAAAAGTGGATACAGGACTGAAATTATGTGACCTTCCTCCAGTAAGGCCAGCTGTCTTTCTTAACAGCCCCAGTATTGAAATGGGAGACATTCAGGGTTGGACTTTCTTTACTATGAAAATTCCAGTCTTGAAACAGCCTTGGCTAACTACTTTCCACTCCCAGCCCTGTCTCTGGCTTTCCCAGACCTTTTCGTATTTTACCTTCCCTTTCCTCTGATATAGGGACTCTCCTAGTTTCGCTTGGAACCCTGGGTTCACTACTTACTTGCTTTGTGCTCTTGGGTAACGAAATAACTTATATTTTCCCATGTTGGAGATTTAAAACAAAATGAAGTAAAACTGCCCTGTGAGTTGTTCTGAGCATTCTATAGAGGCTTGATTTCCCTGTCTATGAAGTGGGACAGTTCTCTTTGGATGAGAGGTGATGGTGTCTCTCCCAGTGTTAGGCTTGGTGTACCCAGCTGCTAAATTATTATCTCTATGTCAGACTCCTTGATTCTCTTTTTTAGACTTACGATACAAAATAGATAAGACTTTCTAGTGTTTTCTAGGTCCTGTGAACACTTTTCTGGATTCTTAGATTATATATATGTTAGTCTCTCAGCCACATCTGACTCTTTGCGACCCTATGGACTAAATAGCCCACCAAGGCTCCTCTGTCCATGGAATTTTCCACGCAAGAATACTGGAGTGGGTAGCCATTCCCTTCTCCAGGGGATCTCCCCAGGAGAAGGACTCGAATCCAGGTCTCCTGCATTGCAGGCAGATTCTTTACCATTTGAACTGCCTGGGAAGCCCATGATCTTAATAATGAAGGAGTGATTGGTTATGAGTCGCTGGCGGCTAGGACTGATTTTTGTTAGACATGTGTTCTTGGGTCCCTTCCCATCCCATCCTTTTCCACCGTGTCTTCTTTTGGGTCCCTTGACTGCACTCACTTCTCTGACCTGCAGGGACTAAACCTTGTTTCTCACATTCTTACTCACCTTAAACCAAACCTTATGTCCTTTGTCCTATTTGCTCAGACCCTGCAATCTACCAGGAAATTCATCAGTGAATCCCAAAGTGATTTACCTCCTGTTAGTTTTTATGCTATGTAAGTCTAGGTAACATTTTTCATTTTATTATTTGGAAATAATTCTTTTCCCTCAGGTAACCATGCCATGGTGGAAATTTTGACTTTTGGTCTGGCAAGTAGAATGGGTCGAAAAAAGGGAATTACAGGAAGAGACAGAACATGCTGGACCTGTTAAAGCATATGGTGTCTTGTTTACATATTCATGTATTTATGTCTGCCTCCATCAAAGCAGATTTGAGAAAACTTTTAAAAATATTTTTTGAAATTGGACATAAAGGGATGATAAGGACAACTAAGCAGAAGGTTAGCCTATGATATGCTTGGTGAACGGGCCTCTTCACTTACTAAAGGTGGACTCTAAATTTGACTCTGAGCTTCCTAGTAGCCAAAGTGAAGAGTAAAAACAATGGATTATAGGATGTACAATTGCATAGCTAAAAACTAGTATTCTTGGTACCAAGACCTGAGACTTGAACCTTGGACGTTAATTCAGTAGTTTGACTGTGCGTGGAGTGTCTATCCAGCAGTGTGTGTGAGCAAAACTGTTCCTAAAGAGGCCTGACTTCATTATTGCTCTGCTCTCCAGACATCTGGCCAGATTCAGTCTCTTGTACTTCTAGGTTGAGACCTTAGTCTGCAGTAGTCTCTCATTTTTCTTCTTTTGCTCCCCAGAGGGCCTTCTCCACCCAGCAGCTCGAGAGCTCTTGTGCAAACCTAAACCATCTCCTGTTTCTCTTGTGCTTACAGCTCTCCAGTTCCATTTGGAGCCAAATCCCAACTCCACGCTGTTATCTGCAAGCTCCCTTGTGATCTGCTCTTGGGACGTCCCTGACGTCACCCCCTACCCCTCTTTGCCCTGCTCACTGTCCTGCAGCCCCTCTGCTTCTGACCACACCCAGCTTGTTTTGACTGTCCTACAAGGCAGAGCTGTTTCTCTTCCTGGGACATTCTTCCTCAAGAAGTCACATCCTATCATTTGTCATCATGTCAAGATGACCTTCTCAGAGAGGCCTTCCCTAAGCACCCAGTCCATGGAGCCTCTTGTCCTCCAAACCCGGATGGTTTCTATTACACTATTGACTGTTGTTTTCTCTGTCATATTTAATCTGAACCCACAGTTACCTTCCAGTGAAAATGCATTGGGAGGACTGATGCTGAAGCAGAAGCTCCAATACTTTGGCCACCTGATGCAAAGAGAAGACTTGTTAGAAAAGACCCTGATGCTGGGAAAGATTGAAGGCAGGAAGGAGAAGGGGACGACAGAGGATGAGATGGTTGGTTGGCATCCCTGACTCAGTGGACTTGAGTGTGAGCAAGTTCTGGGAGATGGTGAAGGACAGGGAAGCCTGGTGTGCTGCAGTCCATGGGGTTGCTAAGAGCCAGACACAACAGAGTGACTGAACACCAACAGTTCTCCTATTCACACTTGTCTGTCTGCCCACACTATAGTGCAAACCCCAGGGTACCCGGGACCTTATCCATCGTCCATGCCCGGCACCCAGCACAAGACCTGGTGCAGGAATTGGTCAAAAACTACTTGTTTAAGGAGCCATGAGGAGGTGACCCCTTGAGTGGGGGATAGGACCTGGGAGACTGCTCACCTGTTCCGTATGACTTCCGCATGGGGTCAGCCCGCCACGCTGACCTCTTCTCCCTTCCCCCTTTCTCTGTGTGGTTTCCTTTAGTGGCCCTTTCTTCACCACCAGATCAAATCAGGACAAGACAAAACAAACTCGCACACATGTGTGGACCTTTTCCCTTTAGCAGTGACCAACCAACCAAACCAAATGTTTTAAATTCCTAAACACCTCTTGACTCGTTTCCCCAAACATTCCTTTTCTACTCCGGGGTATTGTCTCTTCCAGGAAGTTTTCCTGGATTGCAGCAGTCCTCGGTGATCTTATTCTTCTATTTTTGTTATTCCAAAAGACAATAGTAAATTTTTTTTAAACTTTTTATTTTGTTGGAGTCTAGCTGATTAAACATGTTGTGATAGTTTCACAAAGGGACTCAGCCATACATATACACGTATCCCTTCTCCCCCAAACGCCCCTCCCATCCAGGCTGCCTCATAACATTGAGCGCAATTCGCTATGCTCTACAGTAGGTCCTGGTTGGTTATCCACTTTAAATACAGCAGTGTGTACGTGTCCATCCCAAACTCCCTGTCCTTTCCCGCCATGCTTCTCCCTTGGCAACCATAAGTTCATTCTATAAGTCTATGTATCTGTTTCTGTTTTGTAAATAAGTTCATTTGTATAATTTCTTTTTAGATTCCACATGTAAGGGTTGTCAGACAATATTTTCTCTTTCTCTGACTTCACTCAGTATGGACAATCTCTAGGTCCATCAAAAGACAATGGCAAATATTATTGACCTGCTCTCTTGGTTGCCCCATGTATGTCTTTTGCAATTGGCTTGTCATTTTTGGATAGACAGGAATTAGTCTTATTCTTGATTTCCCTAAGCATTTCCTAGTATTAAGCCAGAACTCAGTATGCTTTTGTATATATAAGCTGAATGTTTAGAGTATCTTTAAGTAGCTTGGAGAGCTTTGATAGACGATATCATGGATTTGTGTTATAAAAGCAACAGGGAGAACCAATAAATATTGAATCTCATTAGGCTTGTGCTTATTATGTGTAGTTTTCTGTATAAATAATTACCATTTCATTTAGAAGCTTTTTACCATATTTTGATTTGACTTTTTTGTGATGCAATAGCTCTTTAACTTATTTAGTATCTTATGCTTCTTTAAGGATGGTTTGCATACTGATTTTCAATGACTTTATTAAAAAAATGAAAACATGCACTTATACTAAAAATATCCATTATAAATCAGGTAACATGTTAGCACTTTAGAAGACTTCCCTTTCTGCCACAAGAGGGCACTGTTGTCAAACAAAAGATGAATTTTTAAGGTTGGAAATTTAATAATGGTTCTGATAAAGCTTTTAAGAAGCATTTATCTCACTAATGGATTAAAATGGTCAATATTGCCTGTGGTGGGCATTGTCTTGCTGTGCAATCCTGTTGCAGTTGAATTTACTGTGTATATATATCCATGAGCTGTACGTTATCGATAGCTGAATCTTACCATGTTTTCCCTAAAATAGTCTGTGAGTCATTGTCATAGCTGGTGGTTGAACATACACTGACAATTGTGTCATTCAACTATATTAGTTTACAGGTGAGGAATTAGGGAAGCATAGAAGTGAAATGACCATTCATTTGGGAGTAAAACTAGAGACTTTATTCATTTATTTAACAAACTGTATTTAACACCCATGATGTGCAGAGCATTATGTTAGAGGTTAGCGTAGAAGTGAAGAAAGATCATCCCCTCCCCTCAAGAAAGTTACATTCTGTTTGTAAATGGCCAGCTCCTACCTGAGCAATGTAACTATTGAATAGTCATGGAATTCTATTTTTGCATTCTGTTATATACAGCTTAGGGCTTCCCTGCGGAGAAAGCAATGGCACCCCACTCCGGTACTCTTGCCTGGAAAATCCCATGGACAGAGGAGCCTGGTAGGCTGCAGTCCATGGGGTTGCAAAAAGTCGGACATGACTGAGCGACTTCACTTTCACTTTTCACTTTCGTGCCTTGGAGAAGGAAATGGCAACCCACTCCAGTGTTCTTGCCTGNTGGCACCCCACTCCGGTACTCTTGCCTGGAAAATCCCATGGACAGAGGAGCCTGGTAGGCTGCAGTCCATGGGGTTGCAAAAAGTCGGACATGACTGAGCGACTTCACTTTCACTTTTCACTTTCGTGCCTTGGAGAAGGAAATGGCAACCCACTCCAGTGTTCTTGCCTGGAGAAGCCCAGGGACGGGAGCCTGCTGGGCTGCCGTCTATGGGGTCGCACAGAGTCGGACACGACTGAAGCGACTTAGCAGCAGCAGCAGGGCTTCCCTGGAAGCTCAGCTGGTAAAGAATCTGCCTGTAATTGGTTCGAACCCTGGGTTGCGAAGATCCCCTGCAGAAGGGAAAACTACCCACTCCAGTATTCTGGCCTGGAGAATTCCGTGGACTGTGTAGTCCATGGGATCGCAAAGAGTTGGATGTGACTGAGCAACTTTCACTTTGATTATATATAGCTTGCTTTATTTTTTATAATACAACGTAGAAGTTAGATCATATCACACAAAAACTTTTAAAATGAAAGTTCAGGTGCTTGGCAACTTGTGAGCAGCTCAAAATATTTTGTTGGTTATTTATTATGCTATAAAATCCTTAGACACTGTTTTGATGCTTTGAAAAATGAGAAACGGGAGGAAAATTTCCAATTAAAAACTGGTCCAATTAAAAGAAACCCTTAGACATAAGGATAATTGGGCCTTGAGAGATTTATGGCTAAATTGCCATTACCGCTCACATTAGTTCAGCCCCAGACCTGGGCAGTTTCACTTGGACAACAAGCTGTGGAATCGTGTTGCGTGTCCCTGAATTTGGTGAGTGCGTTTTGTATTTTATGTCACTCGCGGGTTTGTTTTCTGTGTTGTGTATAGACTCACTCTCAATGAACCATCGTCACTTAGCGATGATTGCTTTTGGAGGCTAGAGTTTTTCTTCACTAACAAAGGGCACTGGCCATACTTCCATTAGAAAGGACCATGTCACTGCATGGAAATAAAGATGCTGCACGGTTGTAAGGAATTTCTCAGTTCTTACAGTGATAGAGTGTGAACCTTATGAGATCACAGTGTGTCTATTTAATTTGTTTAAATCATCTCTGACCTAAAGGGTTCTTTTGAAGAACACTACAACCTAATTTAAACAAGATGGTATTGGCAACACATAAAATTAAAATGCCACGTGTAAAATTTTATACAATTGTGTACCAGACACAGCTATTGTCTTTAATGACTCACTTAGAACCTTTTAAGTTCTAAACATATTTACAGCGTGTTATAAGATGAACGAGTAAGTTCCTTATTGATATTTTTAGGCAGCAATAGAAAAGCAACTTAATGGCATGAGCATACTGCATTTTGGCAGAGAAACCTGTCCTTTTGAATGTGTGACAGTAAGCATGCTCTAAATTACAAAGTAATTCCACGCATCATGTGATAGTTATAAGTGAGAGCTCAGCTGAGGCTTTAGCTGAATATCAGGGCTTGAAATACATTCATAAAAGTATCGATAACTATTAAGTACATTTACTTTCATCAGAAGCCTTTTAAATATAAAATGTTCATTAATACTTGTCTTTTTACTGCATAAATTTGTCAAGAGAGGTTGCACTTGGTTTGCATACTTTTGTGGAAAAGCGATTTGAGAATTTCTAGAAGACAAATCAGTGTGGTTGTATTATATAAACACAACATGAAATGGAAACATATTTCCTCCTCTCTGTCTAAAGAAATGATGAATTATTTCATGGAGACAACTTCTCTTTCAAAATTTCTGTTGGTTATGAGACATGTTCTTGCTTAATGGGACCATCTTTTCACTCCTTTTCTACTCATAAAACTCTGTTTTATACATCCAAAACTCAGGTTGCTAGTTTCACCTCTGGAGGATAGAGGTGAAATTTCTCACCTCTATCATCTTCTACCTTGACTGATTTGAAATTAGTGTGAAAAAATGATTTAACATGATGTTTAAACTTGTTTAAGGGTGTCACCTGTTACATCATTAGCTGGAAAATTAGTCCTACTTGTGCCCTGATACCTGAGGGGCTGAGAACCACAGTTACCAGGTCATCCCAGTAGATCCACTCCAGGAGGTCAGCTGCACTAATGGTGAATCAATCTGGAAATAGCTCATTATTCAAGCATCCCTACTCTGCTGGTAAAGCAAGACGGGGCTTGGAAACGCCTAGGTGAGTGGGCAGGCAGGAAAGGGCAATGGTGCAAGAGTGTCTATTTGGTTTTTAAGTGAGAATTTACCTTGCTGTACTGTCACAGAATTGCTTCTGGATTTCTTGGCAGGAAATGAGTCTGCGTGGATGCACTGACAGAATTCCACTTTGTTTTGTGTCAATGCTGAATTCCTTCATAGAAATTGACAGAAGTCATTTAGGCTTATGTTCCGACTCTGCTGTATTTTCACCCAAGTGTCTTTGAGGCGTTCTGATCTAAAGTGTGGTTGTTTTTCCATCTGTTTGAAAAATGGCAGCTTAAGTGCTCAAGCTTTTCAGAATTTTTGTATGTTTGGTCTTAATTTGGAAAGTGACCTTAAGCCTTGAATAAACCTGTAGTAAGGCAGAACCCTGCAGCAAGTCAGAATCACTTTTATTCACCAGCTTTTCAGAAATGAGGCAAAAATTATTTAGGAGTTAATAAAAAATAACAGAGGCTCCAAGCCAGGATCTGATCCTCATTCAGTCCAGTCGTCTACTCATGTGGGTTCACAGACAAAATTTTTACTTTTAGCTTGATGACCATTGATTGCCTTGAATTCCTGAAGAAAGAGTTATTTTCAGTCTATTTAAAAAAGCATGAAAAGGACTAATACTCTTTAAAAATATTTTGATAAGAATTGAAACAGTAGATTCCTTGGTGCTAGATGGCTTGCATTTGAATCATGGCCTAGCCACTTGCTAGCTGAGCGATCTTGGGCAAACCCTTTGACGTATCTGTGTCTCACTGTCTTCATCTGCATAGCAGGATCGAAATAAACCCTACTTTTAAGTGAGTAATTATTTTAAGGTACTTGCACAATGACTGAACCATAGTAGACACTATGAAAGTACTATTTTTTCTCATCAAATACATTTTTAATTAATAAGAGAAGTTAGGAGCACACAGTATCAATCTCCTATACTTCCTATACAACTGATAGACTTTTGACCAAAGGAACACATTGAATAGCAACAGTTTTTTAATGTTATTGAATGTTATATTCTATTAAACGTCCTTGAAGATATTTTAATTACATGAGAATATTGTATGAACTAACAGCTTGAGAAATGGTAAACCAGTATGACGTTTTTAAAGGAAGAGCAAAAGAATACACCCAAATGTGTTTACAGAAGGTGTTCCTATGAAAGTGCTTTTTAAATAAAAGCAACTGAACTTCCTCTGGGGTCTTCAGTGAGTATTAAGAGAATCAGATGAGCTGGAACATTTCAACTATTAACTCCTCTTATGGTTTAAGAATGGTAATAAGTTCTGAATCATTTTAGTATGTGTGATAAACCGTTCTTTTTAGTGAACGTCTGTTGTCTTGTTTTGATATAATTTCTGATGTAATGAAAAGTTGGAGGAATCATACAAAGAATTCCTAGATTCATCAGTTGCTTACATTTTATTTGTTTTTGTGTTCATTCATTCATTCGCTTTTCCTTCCTTCCTTTCCTCTTCCCTTTTTCCTCTCAGAATCATTTGACAGTAAGTTCAAGACAGTTGCCCCTTTATTCTTAAATATTTCAGGGTATATTTTAATAACAGGGACATTCTCTTAACTAATTTAATGTTGATATGACACTGTAGTGTAATCTATAGGCTATGTTTAGAAATTGTCATTTGTCCCAGCAATGTCCTTTATAGATAAATGTGTGTGTATATGTGTGTGTGTGTGTGTGATTGTGCACACGGTTCATTTGAGAATGACTGTGCATGTGTATTTTTTTTGATCTAAGATGCAGCATAGGATCACCATTTCATTTGGCTGCCATGTATCATTCCTTTATTTGGAAAAATTCCTCAGATTATTTTGGCCTTTCATAACCTTGACAGTTTTTAAGGAATAATTACTTTGCAGAAAGTCTCTCATGTTTAAGTTAGTCAAACGTTTGACATTTTCCCTTGTGATTAGGTCCAGGTTTAAGGTCATTGTGAATTGTGGTTTTAAAAGGAATGTGGTATTTCATCACTGCAGAGTTTTAGACTGAAAAGATAAGAACGTCATGCTGCATAAATTGACATCTGAGGAGTGAGGTGGGTATAGCAAAACTGACATCAGAGATATTCTGAGGGTGCTTATCTACAACAAGTCAATAACTGTATTCCCCTAAATAATCCTTTCAAGGAATTCACTCTGCTAATAGTGAAGGCAAGTAGATCAAGAGAAAAGAAAGGAGGAACCTCACTATTTCCTTGATAAGAAATCAGGTGTAGGCCGACTTCTTTCTTGGATACAACAGAAATAAATTAAACACCTGAAGAATGGTCTCCTCTGCCTGGGAAGCTCAAAGTTTCTCGGTACCAGAGAACATGAACAAGCATCCTGCTCTTTTGTAGAAAAGTGACTGTCTCCACATAAGACCAGTGTGTAAGGTGAAAGATGGAAAATGTAACCCAGCACGCAAATGCTGTTTTTTTTTTTTCTCATTCCAACAGTGACCAGACACATTTAAAACTGTTCTTAGTCTAGATATGGCGATGTCACTCATCACTGTAAACACCCAGACTCTTTAAAAATGAATGACTTTTTTGGGTTTGAATATTTTTATTTTATTTTAGTATTATATAATATATATTATGTAATGTATATTATTATATAATATTGTATTAAGTGATAATATAATACTTATTGAAGTATTGTTGATTCACAATGTTGTGTTAATTTCTGCTGTATAACAAAGTGATTCAGTTATGTGTGTGTGTATATTTACACACACACAGAATATATATTGTTTTTTTAGATTATTTTCCATTATGGCTGTCTCTTATACACATCTAGATGTGTATAANCTTATTGAAGTATTGTTGATTCACAATGTTGTGTTAATTTCTGCTGTATAACAAAGTGATTCAGTTATGTGTGTGTGTATATTTACACACACACAGAATATATATTGTTTTTTTAGATTATTTTCCATTATGGTTTATCACAGGATATTGGATATAGTTCTCTGTGCTGTACAGTAGGGCTTCCCTAGTGGCTCAGATGGTCAAGAATCCGCCTGCAATTCAGGAGACCCAGGTTCGATCCCTGGGTTGGAAAGATCCCCTGGAGAAGGGATAGACTAACCATTCCAGTGTTCTTGCCTGGAGAATCCCATGGACAGAGACGTAGGATCTTGTTGTCTGTCCATCTGCATCTACTAGAAAAAGGAAGGACTTGTAAAGCAGAATGAGAGAAAAGACTGTGCCATTGTTGGGAAACAACCTAGAGGGAAGGAGAGTGACTGGAAACACATGCTTTTCATGTTGTGCACAAAAGCACTGATGGTCTTGAACGTACTAAAGTTCAGAAATGACAGGAGAGAGTTAATCCTTTTAAGCAAGTGCCTAGGGTACACTCGGGGAAAATCTGACTGAATAAGTTACTGCTCAGCCTAAAATTAAACTCCTGGCTTTTTGTCTAGCATGTGAACTATTGGATCACATTTGTTTTAGCTGATGGATCCTTTTTTTTTTTTTTTTTTTAACGAATTGAAAACAGAATCCCCAGTGGTTCCCTTTATGTGAAGAAAACAAGATAAATATTAGCTAGGAAAGGTCATTTTGGTTTCCAGTATGTGGGGAGTTCATTAGGATGGGTTCTGGTAAATTATACTGTGTATTTCTTTCCGATAACAGAAGGTCATGTAGTGCCCTTGGGTGGATATCAGGACAAACATACTTAATAAAGTTGGAGGATCTGGGAGATGAACATTATCCAGTGATTTCTTTTCCAGGTATCTTACATTTATACAGTTATTCAAAGCTGCTTCTCTCTCGTAGAGCTAATCACTCATGGCCTCCTCTGTGTCTCCTGTGGCCCCAAAAGGATGGATCTCAAGCCTGTCACCTAAAGAGGCCTCTAGACAAACATCTGTAATTACCTCCAGGGCACCCAAAGAAGAGAAAACTATGAGTTGTATTTTGTGGTGCATTTGCAGTGGATTCAACAGGATTCGATAATGACTAGACTGTGGAGCAAGGATCTTTTGTAAAAATAATTTTATTTATCTTTGGCTATGCGAGGTCTTTGGAGAAGGCAATGGCAACCCACTCCAGTACTCTTACCTGGAAAATCCCATGGACGGAGGAGCCTGGTAGGCTGCAGTCCATGGGGTCGCAGAGTCGGACACGACTGAAGTGACTTAGCAGCAGCAGCAGGTCTTCATTGCTTCGCGGGCTTTTCTCTAGTTGCAGCTAGTTGGGGCTACTACACGTTAGTGGTGAGGCACAGGCTTCTCACTGCAGTGGCTTCTCTTGGTGGGGAGCACAGACTCTAGGAAGCGCAGACTTCACTAGTGCTTGGACTCCAGAGCACAGGCTCAATAGTTGTGGCACATGGGTTTAGTTGCTCCATGGCATGTGGGAATCTTCCTTGACCTGGGATCGAACACGTGTCTCCTGCATTGACAGGTGTTTTATCACTGAACCACCTAGGAAGCCTGTAAGGATCATTTGTATGTCGCATTTGCAGCTTAAATATTTATTGTTGCCCATCATTATTTCTCTTTGATCCCCATCCCTTGGAGGGATGTACTTAACTTAGCGACGTTAAAAATGGGTAGTTTCATGTTGCTTTTTTTTTTTTTTTTTTGAAATGTCTTTTGGTTTGGAATTATCTCAATCCTTCTTGAAAAATGTTTCCATTAAGTAGAAAAGTCTTTTCAGGTGTGTGCATTAAAGGAGCATATTGACTCTCAGTTATGGTGTTAAAAAGTGTTTTTGTATTTTTGTGTGTTTTATGTTGGAAAAATTTTGGCCTTCTGTGTCCCATCAACATTTTTCAAAAAGAATCCTTGTAAAAGCAGAATTCTGTATTTCTCACCCTCCCTCCATCCCCATCTATTAGGACTTTTTACAAATGTGTGTGTTTGACTGTCTACCACTTGCCTGAAAATACAGTTGTTGTAAAACAAAAAATTTTTGCTTCTGAAAACCTGTATCATCTCAACATTAAAATGCTAATGGCTTCCTGTCTTTTGTGTTTTAAATAGGTCTATGAAGTGAAGATAATTGTTTGGAACTGTCGAAATGGTTGGTCCTTGCTACCAATGGGAACTTGGAGTCACTCTGGAATCCATCCTGGAATAACTGTGTTTGACTGGAACCAAATTTTATGAAGTCTCCAAGGTAAAATGATTTTAGCACATACCTAGAGAGGGTATCTTTATGAAGCATAAAGAACTTAGGCAGATAGAATATCTTTGAATTGATGACCCTTTATAAAAGCTTTATTTTATGTTGAATTTTTGGAAATATGGAGAATTAAAGAAAAATTAACTCTGATCTTTGAAATTATTTCAGTTGATAAAGCAGTACTTTGGCTCTTCAACAGGGCCAAAGGTGATATGTTTAAGATAAACTAATTCTGTTTTACATTTGGACAAAAATGTTCAATGTAGGAGAAATTGAAGCATCACAGTAGGTATGAAAGTGAAAAGTGAAAGTGTTAGTCACTCATTTGTGTCCTCTTCTTTGTGACCCCATGGACTGTAGCTCACCAGGCTCCTCTGTGGAATTCTCCAGGCAAGAAAATGCTGGAATTAGGTTGCCATGCCCTTCTCAAGGGGATCTTCCCAACCCAGGGGTCAACTCTGGGTCTCCTGCATTGCAGGCAGATTCTTTACTGTCTGAGTCACCACAGTAAGCGTAGTAGGTGAGATATCTTTTTAGTGGGGCGCTGGATTATTGAATGAAATGAAGAATCACTGCTGAATAGCTGCCCGCCTAGCCATAGGCATGTCTCCAGGGAATCATAGCTGTTGTTAAGTAAATACTTCTTCTAGGCAATACTTGTTCTCCAACTCACCCCAGACCCCGATACATAGAATTTTCCATGAAGAAGAAGTCCGATCAGGGACGATCTCCCAAGATTTGGAACAGGGGCCCATGAGACTTTAGATTTGGGGTTTGTTGTTGGAATCCAACCAGGAGAACAGAAGCCATCCAGGAGCAGAAGGACAGGGAACTGAATTCAGGAAACCGATTGCATGTGTGACGGGAGTCGGAGAGGTCAGGCAGAAGACACAAAGGTGGCCCATAGATGAGCAAGAGCAGGCAACAGCTCCTGCCACCCTGAGGCTGGTGGGACAGAGGAAGGCAGTCCTGCTGGCCAGTGGCCTCGGTGGGGAAGGGCCTTCCGTGGGAGCGGGGCCATAGTGGGCCCTTCTGGGGGAAACTGACACCGTGGAGGAGAAATGGCCACTCCGTTGACCCTGCCAAGACAGAGAAGGTGGGGGAAAATACCATGGCCTTTGCCTTCCACTCTGCAGGCTCTAACCAATGTCTCCTATTGGTGAAAGCCAGGTAGGAGCCAGATCATTCAGGAGCCTGGGGAATGCAGTATAGAGGTGTCACCCAGTGGAAGTGGGAAGAATGGTGCTGAGGGCAGAGCAGGCCCAGGCTGGGCTCGGGTTTATATTTGAAGTCTCTTCCCATCACATTTTAATGAGCATGCTGCCCTACCCGGCATCCCCTTCAGGAATGAAGGATTCATGCCCTCAACTGTCGGAAGCATTGCAGAAGATGGCCTACAGCAGCTTTGAATTGTTCGCAATCCAAAGAGCCTCCTTGCCTGAGATGAAAGATTTTTCCTGATGTTCAGGTGTAAAGGCCTGACCCCTCACCACAGTTTGGGACCATGGAGAAGGGGCATCTCAGCTGTGTAGTTTTTTCAGTCACTCACTCGTGTCTGACTCTTTGCAATCTCATGGACTGCAGCACGCCAGGCCTCCCTGACCTTCACCATTTCCCGGAGTTTGCTCAAACTCATGTTCATTAAGTCCATGATGCCATCAAACCATTTCGTCCTCTGTTGTCCCCTTCTCCTCCTGCCTTCAATCTCACCCAGCATCAAGGTCTTTTCCAGTGAGTCAGTTCTTCGCATCACATGGCCAGACTATTCTGGAGCTTCAGCATCAGTCCTTCCATTGAATATTCAGGGTTGATTTCCTGTAGGATTGACTGGTTTGATCTGAGCTTTGGAACTTTCCAGAGGGTTATCTGAAGCCTTTCCCTCTTTCTGTCTTTCCTTCTTCTTGTCCCTCCCCTTTCACAGGTGATACTCCCTAGAGCACTCCTTAAGTCATCCGCTGATTATCAATTTCTATCTTAGAGTTGACTTACTAGGGTACCCAGCGTTTGGGACTCAGATAATCTCAGACATACTCTCCCAGTTTGGTTCACTCCATCCAGACAGGTTTAGGACTTGCAGTGACTGATAAACACATGGAAACTGAACTTCACTGGTAAATTAGGTGGGACAGATTATAGCTCATCTGATAGACTTCATCTGAATTTGGAGACTCTAAAGCAGGTGGAACACTGGTTAGAGGCAGAGGAGCCAGCCCATGAAGCAGGAAAAAGTGGAGGATAGCAGAGTGAAGAGGCCTTTGGGGACCTTTTGTTTTAAACTGTTCAGTTTGGCAGTTTTTGTTACACAGCAGTAGAAAGCTAGTACTCCATTCATGTGATTCCTTAAAATTTTCCTTTTTTGAGCCACTAATTGCTACAAACCAGAAGTTAGGGTACCCAATCCAGTTTGCAAATGTGTTTTGTTTGATCTGCACTCTGTTTTTGAAACAAAACAAGTGGAACCCCTTGCTGACTCAAAGTGTGCAGACGGTGTATCGGAAGCAGCTTCTCTTGAAAAGTCATTCCTGGCGTTCCCTTGGAGCAGCTGCCCCTGGAAAGGACTCTAGCTTCCCTATTGCTCTCCAGTGCCTTGGGCCCAGCCGGCCTACACTTTTTTGGGGAGATATTTGAAATCTGACCCTTGGGTAAGAGGGATAAGCCTTTGTAACAATTAGATCAATAATGGATATTGGAGTTGACAACTGGAATTTTAAAATACGGGAGGGGGGACAGAGCACTTCATTCAAAAACTCAGCATGTATAGAATTTGGAACCTCTATGCTTTCCCTGTTGAGTAATAAATTAATAATCAATTTCCTGAAGTGAAAGTGTAATTATATACTAACACCTCAAGCTCACATAGACTCGCACATATTCTTTGCCACCTTTTGAGCTGATTCCAGGGTTTCTACCCACCGTGCATGGAGGCTGAGGTGGGGGAGACAGAGGACATGCTTTGCAAAATTAAGGTGCATGCAGGTCTTTCAAAGCAGAGGCACGTAGTGTTTCTGTCAGTTTCAAGCGCTCGGAATTTCCAAGGCCAAGGGCAAAATGATGTCAAGCTTCAAAGCTTGACATCGAAAGGGACTTGCCTCAAGTCCCTTTTGCCACCATGCTCTTCAAAGATAATGTTAGAATCTTGTATTACTATGACTGTTTCAGGGTTATACTGAGTCTCAAATCAGGGGCAATTAACTGTCTTGTCTTGATTAACAAAGGTCTTTCAACAAGATCTATGTGACTACTTTGTGAGAGGCCAGTGCCTGCTCCTGGGAGTGTGGTGTGGCCACCGGGTCCCCAAGGCTGCGCTTCCTCCTGGTTGAGGCCCCGTGGGGTTGGCAGTCGTGGGCTTGTTAGGCCCTTTCTTCAGGACTTCCTCAGAAGCGTGCCTGTAGTGTTATTCAAACAGGAATCCACCGGCCATGTCTTTATCATCTGCCCATGAGTGTTTGTACATCCTGTATATGAAAAGGGAGTTCCTTTGATCCTCTGTGGTGGATCTATTATCCTTGAAGCTAGGCAGAACCCAGTGTTACTGGAGTTTGAAATGCCCAGAGCTTGGACTTCCACTTGAAAAAGTTAATTAAAAAAAGAGCAAACTAAAGTTAGTCTAGTGCTGTCTGAGATCAAAAAAGGCAGAAAGTTAGGGAAGGAAGTAGAATGTATATTAGCTATTTTCTTTTTATTTACTTTTTTTTTTTTGGAAAGGGAAGTGTTTTAGAATAGACCACACAGCCGCATTTGCAAACTGAATTGTCTTTGAGCAACTGTTTGAATACTGTCCATTCATATGAAGTGAAATATATTTTCCCAGTTTTTATTGAGATGTAATTGATTCATAACACTGTGTATGTTTGAGGTGTGCATTGTATTGATCCAACATGTTTATCAACTGCAAAATGATTCCCACCATAGTATCAGCTACCACCTTCTTACTGTTGCATAGGTACTGTTTCTTTCTTGTGATGAGAACATTTAAGATCTACCCTCTTAGAATGTTCAAGTATATGGGACAGTGTTACTAGATTAGCTGTTATAACCATGCTGAACATTAGATCCCCAAACTTGTTAATCATGTCACTGGGAGATTTGACCATTGACTAATACCTCCCCATTTCCCTCACCCTCAACCCTTGGTGACCACTGTGCTGCTTAACCTGTTTCTCAGAATTTGTCTTTTTTAGATTCTACATAAAAGTGAGATTATGCAGTGTTTTTCTTGATCTGACTTATTTCACTTAGCAACAATGCCCTCAAGGTCCATCTAAAATTTTGTTTATGGCAAGATTTCCTTCCTTCTCATTGCTGAATAATCTTTCATCTGTATCCATTTATTTGTTGATATCTATATGAAGTTGTTTATATATTTATCTGTAGTTGCCCATGTTCTCATCAAACTCTGAGATTGGATTAATACACTGTTCAGCCAGTATTCTAGGCCAAAGGGCATTAATATGCAGTCAGAGAAACCAGGGGAAAGTTCTCAGGCCTGGTCTGTGAATTTCTGTGGTTTCTTTCATATGCAGAAACCACATGTCTTTTATTTGAATCCTGCTTAAAGTACGTTGCTTTTTAAATTTTGGCTATAAAATAGTATATAGCCCCCATGTTCTATCAGGGCCACTCAGGCTACGCTCTAGAGGTTCATAAATAGACTTCTCACTGAGGCATGTAGTTAACTTGAAAAACTTGTAAATACTATAAGAGGTGTGTATTGAAAACTAAGTGAATGCACAGTGCACGTGAAGTTTGCTCGGTCTCTAGTCTCTTTGGTAAGGTAGGGTAGAGGTGCATTGCCCAGCATCTTCCTCTGCTCTCTGCGCCTTCCAAGGACGGTGTGGGCTCAGAGTCTCTCACCACCCACCTATTGCTGACCTGCATCCTGCTTTCCCTCCAGGATGAGAGCCTGTGCCAGATCCGTCTTGCCGTCTCACTGGCTCTTTCTGGCCTACGTGTTGATGGTGTGCTGTAAGCTCATGTCCGCCTCCAGCCAGCACCTCCGGGGACACACAGGTAAGCCCTTTAAACTCGTCATGCGCCACTGAGATCCATTAATAAAACCCTTTGAAACGTCAAAGCCCACATTTTAGGCACAGGTAATTGACAGGAGCCTTGGATGGTGTGTAAATAATCAGAGGAAGCATGAAATACAGCAGGGTAAAGCAGTTTGATCGTTTGATGCTTAAAGAGACTTGTTCTAGATATCTTTTTAAGATTTCTTCAGGTTTTCCTTTTCCTGAGTACACTTNAGGCACAGGTAATTGACAGGAGCCTTGGATGGTGTGTAAATAATCAGAGGAAGCATGAAATACAGCAGGGTAAAGCAGTTTGATCGTTTGATGCTTAAAGAGACTTGTTCTAGATATCTTTTTAAGATTTCTTCAGGTTTTCCTTTTCCTGAGTACACTTCGATTCTTTGGAAGTGATTTTTCTCAGAGAATCCTGGAAACCCAGCAGCATTTTGTGCTTATATATTCCAGCTTCCTTTGAAGGCAGAACATCTTTATTGATAAACTTGAATGATGAAGGCAGTTTGCACATAATAGGGTTCTTTTAGGAAAAGATGGTGAATGATTTAAAAAGAAGAAAGAAAGGAAAAAAAAATGTGGTGGTAACTTTTGCACAGGACCTAAAATAGAATGTGTGTGAAGTCTTAGAGAAGCATTCTGATACTTTCTAGTGAGACCCATGTCTGTCCTTTGCTTATTTCTAAAGACAGATTGAAATAATTAGTTAAGTATCTCGGTGTGTATTGTGTATTTGTCTTCACCTTTCCCTTTAACATCTACATTTAAAGTGATACAGATTTGAAAACTCCCCAGTGAATTGTGTTTTCCTGAATAATTGATATTTGTCAGCAAACTTGTTGCTAAACAATTAATTTCCTGTCTATGCTTCAGTAATTGGAGGTATGGCAGTGCCAGGCATGCTCTGAGGTTTTGGTGAAAGAGTGAAGCTTGAACCCTAAGCCGTGTATGTGTCAGAATTGTAAAGTCTGTGTCTAAGAAAATGTGCTGGTCACATAGCGTTATTCTCAGATATACAGCAGGTCAAGGTTTCCCCTTAGTTATTCTGATAATTTAGGACTAAGACTTAACTTTAGGCTGAAGTTTTTAAACTCTCTCACAATTCAATTTTCCTTAAGCGACAGTTTTAAGAAGACAAGGAAAATAATGATTGCAATTTTAATAAATCAGTGTACAATCGATACCATTTGACTGCTGTGAAAGTGCCCAGGGCTAGTTGGTTATTGTGTTGTGTATCTTTGGGTGAGCTTACTCTCAGGAATAGGGTATTTGAAGTCATCAGTCTTACCTGTTTAATACACATCTCTTTTCTTGGGTTGCAG
Organism: Oreotragus oreotragus; assembly: GCA_006410675.1. Lineage (NCBI taxonomy): Eukaryota > Metazoa > Chordata > Mammalia > Artiodactyla > Bovidae > Oreotragus > Oreotragus oreotragus. The sequence goes on from SJYX01014356.1 coordinate 159,833, forward strand.
GTAGAGAGTCAGTGTAGTTCAGAAGCAGAACATTTCAGTGGGGAGGGTTAGCACCAGCACATTCCAGACTTCTCAAAATTGGGTTTGAGATTGTGATCAACAGTGATTAAACCTGAGGGAAACGGGCCATGACTGACCTTTCAGTTCTTCATCTTTGTTGGCAATCCTCATTCCATACCATAACCTTTTAAATTTGGAAAAGGTAGACCATAGGGTGTCTGTGTGAAAGTGAAGGTGCAGTTCGGTAATAAAATGTATTATACGTGAGCAAAAAAAAAACCAAAACTGAATTAAATCTAAATTAAGATTAGAATCGTGAACACAAGAGATGCAGTATTTTCCCTATAAGCCAAGACTCAACTGTAACAGGGAAAGTAAGAAGTCTGAGCAAAGCCTTCGAAAGTTTTGCTCAAGAAATGAAATTTTCATCATGGATTTCTTTCAGTGATTTTATTTGGATTCTTGGTGTTTGGTTTCTCTTTGACTTTTGGGGGATTCTTCCTGATTTTGTTTTTGGAATTTAAGTACCTGTCATCCCTCATCTTTTACAATTAATTAATTTTTAATTGGAGGATAATTGCTTTGCATTGTTGTATTGCTTTCTACCATACATCAACACGAATCAGCCATAGGTATACATACGTCCCTTCCTTCTTGAACCTCCCTCCCACCTTCCACTCCATCCCACCCCTCTAGCTTGTCACAAAGCATCGAGCTGAGCTTCTTGTGTCGAACAGCAAATGACCACTGGCTATCTATTTTACATATGGTAATGTGTGTCTTTCCATGCTGCACTCTCACTTCATCCACCTTCTCCTTCCCCCACTGTGTCCACGCGTCTCCATGTCTGCATGGCCTTGGCTGCCCTGCTTAGGTCCATCAGTGCCATCTTTCTAGATTCCGTATATACGTCTCACCCCTCATCTCAGTAACCATCAAAGCAGTCAGGATGGCTCCTGCCCACGGGGAGCTCTGTTCTCTCCCTGGGGCCACAGGCTCTATATGAAGAACCACGTTTGCAGAAGTACAGGCATGCTTTGTTTTTTTGCTCTTGGCTTCTTGCTTGCACTTTACTGCCTTTTTTTTTTTATTTAAAAAAACAAATCAAATGTTCGTGGCAACCCTTCATCCAGGAGGTCTATCAGCTCCATTTTTTCCTAATTGCGTTTGCTCTCTTTGTGGGTCTGTGTCATAGTTTGGTACTCCTTACGCTATTTCAAGCTTTTCCATTATTTATTTGTTATGGTCTGTTTGACCCGTGATCTTGGATGTGACCATTGCAAAAAGATTATGACTCGATGAAGGCTCATAGGATGGTTAGCGTTTGTAGCAACGAAGTATTTTAAAATTAAGGGATGTGAAGTCTATTTTAGACATAATGCTTTTGCACACTTACTAGACTATAGTAACATAACTTTTATATGCAGAGCCAAAAAACTCACGTGTCTTGAGTTATCGCGATATTCATTTTATTGCGGTGGTCTGGAAGCACACTGGCAAAGTCCCTGTGATCTGCCCATACCCTTTAACTGCAGTTGAAGGCTCCTGAATCCTACTGTGAAGTCTTAGTCCCTCATGGGTTTCTTAAGCTGTGTCCTTGATGCCTGGAAGGTAATGGGTGCTAAATGAATATTTATTAATAGGCTGATTTTGCCTATTTGTCACCATGGAATCAGTTATGTAATTTTCTGCTGGTGCTAAAAATTCCAGACAGTAACAGGCAGGTGTGAAAAGATATCCTGTGAACTTTTTGTTGATTATTAGGGTTCTCCAGAGAAACAGAACCAAAAAGACATATATACATAGACATATTGTTGTTTAGTTGCTCAGCTGTGTCTATTGACTGTAGCCTGCCAGGCTCCTCTGCCCATGGGATTTCCCAGGCAGGAATTCTGGAGTGGGTTGCCATTTCATTCTCCAGGGGATCTTCCCCACTCAGGGATCAAACCCACATCTCCTGTTTGGCAGCCAGATTCTTTTGCCACTGAATCACCAGGGAAACCCTACATATGCATAGTGTACATTCCAGCCTTCCAAAGGCCTGTGGTCCAGGAGCACAGAGGGCAGGAGACAGTCAGTGTCCCAGCTCAGCAGTCAGGGAAAGAACAAATTCCACCTTCTGCTTTTTGCTTCTTTTCAAGTCCTCAAGCGCTTGGATGAGGCCCACCCACAATGGGCCATCAGCTTCACTCAGCCCCCCAGTTCAAATGCTAACCTCTTCCAGGAACACCTTCACAGACATATTCAGGGGTCATGTTTTGGCAGATATCTGGGTGTCCCCTGGCCCACTCAAGTTGACAATTTCATGTATCTTTCTAGATAGTGTCTTATATAGTCATCTATATTTTCTATGTTATTTTACAGATTTTATGTATGTACACACCTGTCCTTCCAGAAAAAGGAATGTGTATACTAGTACGTATGTATGCACAGATCTCTCACTCTATACTTTGTTTTGTACCTTGATTTTTTTTTCCCGTTTAACAATAGAGTTTAAGGAGTCTTCATTTGAGTGCATGCAGATTTATATCACTCTCTGTTGTACAGATGTGCTCTCATTTATTTGGTCACTCCCAGTTTTGGTGGACATTTACCTTGTTGTCTGCCGTATTTTCCAAATATATGTCCTGACTTCAGATGAATCTCTAGTAGTGGAATTGTTGAATTAAAGTGCACGTAAATGTATTAGTGGGGCTTCCCAGGTGGCGTTGTTGGTAAAAGAATCTACCTGTCAGTGCAGGAGATGCAAAAGACGCAGGTTTGATTGCTGGGTCAGGAAGATCCCTTGGAGGAAGGCATGGCAACCCACTCCAGTATTCTTACCTGGAGAATCCCACAGACAGAGAAGCCTGTCAGGATACATTCCATGGGGTTGCAAAGAGTTGGACATGACTAAACTTCTGAGCACACACACAACAAATGATTTAGTGAGAGTGGGCTAATTCCTGTTACACATAGACCAAATGGCTTAAACAAAAGAAACTGTATTTCTTGCTCACAAGTGCTGGGTAGGTAACATGTCAACTGGCTGTCCTCTACTGTGGTCTTTTTGGAACCACAGAGCATGGAAGCTATACTGTTCTCAGCCTGTGTCCTCGAAGGTTGTTCTGGAGCCATCTTCATTCCAGCCAGCTAGAAGGGGAATGGGTGGGGAGGGTACACCTGGGAGGTGACGATGAACCGGGTTAGAAGCTGGCAGTATCCCTTGATCTGTCCTCTCTTGCCATTGGCTACAGCTGAGTGCCCACGGCCACACCTTGCTTCAGGGGCTGCTAGGAAACATACCCTAGCTGGGACTCAGGTCCGAGAGGAGATGATGGTCTTTGGTGAGTGTCCTGCATCCTCTGACAACCACATTAAGATTTCAAGAGTGTAGAGGGTTTCCTGGTGGTCCAGTGCTTGAGTCTGAGCTTCCTCTCTAGGGGGGACGGGGTCTATCCCTAGACACAAAGTACCTGGACTATCATTTCCTTGTTTCTTCCTGCTTTTTCTTTGCCCATGGTCCTAGCAAGGCTGTGTATTCTAGTTGGCTGTGTGTGTTCATGTGTGTATGAGACAGAGAGAGGGAAGGAAATGGCGGTGGGAGGCAGGTGTTGTAAATGTCTCTAATGACCTTGCAGCAGCCACGTGGATTTTCTTCCCGGAATTGTGCTCACCTTGACAAAGTCAAGGGTCAGAGTCGAGAAACTCTGGTCAGGCCTTTGGGTTTATCTGAAACAGCCTGAGAGTGGGAGCAAGCTATAGAGAGTTAACTGCAGAAGACTGTACTGTGTCCAAAAGGACTCCTGACAGCATCCCAAGAGCTTTGTGGTTTGTGCTGGCCAATTAAAGAAACAGTGGCCCTAGGAAACCCTGCTGCTGCTGCTGCTGCTAAGTCACTTCAGCTGGAAGTTTATTGGATGCTTTTAATGGCTCAGATTAGAACAACTTGCTGAAGGTTGTGTATAAACAAGGAGATATTTTCCAATCCCGTCTCCACTCATCCCTCTAAGACAGAGCCAGAGGGGAAGAAAGTGGGACCCCATCCCTGATTTGGGCTGATCAGATTGGGTGTTAGGTGTGGGTCAAAGTTCACTTTAGTTCAAGTGTTAGAAAACAAAAATGCACCCGATTTTTGCGGAACAGGGAGTGGGAATCTTTCTTTAAGGCATCGATCATCTTCTGCTAGAGTACAGAGGCAGTATTTTTAAGGAATTAGAAAACACAAACGGCCACCTTTGTTGTTTTTTAAACTTCTGCCTGACACAGTGATTGAGTAGGAGGCCTTGGGGTCACGAAGAGGCAGACACGACTTAACTGAGGAGACCATGTGGGCGTCTGTAGCACCGAACCTCAGAAAAGGTGCCTGGGGCCAATTGGTAGGTTACATTCTTTTAAAAGGAAGCCAGAGTTAACTCTCTTATCTCTTCAAGGAGCAGTTTGTCCTTTTGTTCCCTGTCCCCCACCTTTCCCCGCCACTGTACATGACATCATTTCCCCACAAGAGGGCAGCACACGTAATGCTGTGGAAAGATGCTGACAGTTTCACAGACTTCAGTCATTTGAAATTAACCGCTTAGGGGATGTTTGTGAGAGTTTCATTCGAGGTTCACATGATGAGTTTGGGACACAAAACATCCTGCATCCTGGAGATTTAGCCCTGGGTCTATGTTGCTTTTCAGGCGCTCAGTCATGTCTGTCTCTTTGTGACTCCATGGAGTACAGCATGCCAGGCTTCCCTGTCCTTCACGAATGAGCCTAAGAATGAATATTTAGACACTTGAAATTTCCCCTTTGAAGACAGAATCATAGCTACTTTTCCCATATAGCTGAGAGAGGTGGAAGCTTGGGTGCTGCTGGNCTTCCCAGGTGGCGTTGTTGGTAAAAGAATCTACCTGTCAGTGCAGGAGATGCAAAAGACGCAGGTTTGATTGCTGGGTCAGGAAGATCCCTTGGAGGAAGGCATGGCAACCCACTCCAGTATTCTTACCTGGAGAATCCCACAGACAGAGAAGCCTGTCAGGATACATTCCATGGGGTTGCAAAGAGTTGGACATGACTAAACTTCTGAGCACACACACAACAAATGATTTAGTGAGAGTGGGCTAATTCCTGTTACACATAGACCAAATGGCTTAAACAAAAGAAACTGTATTTCTTGCTCACAAGTGCTGGGTAGGTAACATGTCAACTGGCTGTCCTCTACTGTGGTCTTTTTGGAACCACAGAGCATGGAAGCTATACTGTTCTCAGCCTGTGTCCTCGAAGGTTGTTCTGGAGCCATCTTCATTCCAGCCAGCTAGAAGGGGAATGGGTGGGGAGGGTACACCTGGGAGGTGATGATGAACCGGGTTAGAAGCTGGCAGTATCCCTTGATCTGTCCTCTCTTGCCATTGGCTACAGCTGAGTGCCCACGGCCACACCTTGCTTCAGGGGCTGCTAGGAAACATACCCTAGCTGGGACTCAGGTCCGAGAGGAGATGATGGTCTTTGGTGAGTGTCCTGCATCCTCTGACAACCACATTAAGATTTCAAGAGTGTAGAGGGTTTCCTGGTGGTCCAGTGCTTGAGTCTGAGCTTCCTCTCTAGGGGGGACGGGGTCTATCCCTAGACACAAAGTACCTGGACTATCATTTCCTTGTTTCTTCCTGCTTTTTCTTTGCCCATGGTCCTAGCAAGGCTGTGTATTCTAGTTGGCTGTGTGTGTTCATGTGTGTATGAGACAGAGAGAGGGAAGGAAATGGCGGTGGGAGGCAGGTGTTGTAAATGTCTCTAATGACCTTGCAGCAGCCACGTGGATTTTCTTCCCGGAATTGTGCTCACCTTGACAAAGTCAAGGGTCAGAGTCGAGAAACTCTGGTCAGGCCTTTGGGTTTATCTGAAACAGCCTGAGAGTGGGAGCAAGCTATAGAGAGTTAACTGCAGAAGACTGTACTGTGTCCAAAAGGACTCCTGACAGCATCCCAAGAGCTTTGTGGTTTGTGCTGGCCAATTAAAGAAACAGTGGCCCTAGGAAACCCTGCTGCTGCTGCTGCTGCTAAGTCACTTCAGCTGGAAGTTTATTGGATGCTTTTAATGGCTCAGATTAGAACAACTTGCTGAAGGTTGTGTATAAACAAGGAGATATTTTCCAATCCCGTCTCCACTCATCCCTCTAAGACAGAGCCAGAGGGGAAGAAAGTGGGACCCCATCCCTGATTTGGGCTGATCAGATTGGGTGTTAGGTGTGGGTCAAAGTTCACTTTAGTTCAAGTGTTAGAAAACAAAAATGCACCCGATTTTTGCGGAACAGGGAGTGGGAATCTTTCTTTAAGGCATTGATCATCTTCTGCTAGAGTACAGAGGCAGTATTTTTAAGGAATTAGAAAACACAAACGGCCACCTTTGTTGTTTTTTAAACTTCTGCCTGACACAGTGATTGAGTAGGAGGCCTTGGGGTCACGAAGAGGCAGACACGACTTAACTGAGGAGACCATGTGGGCGTCTGTAGCACCGAACCTCAGAAAAGGTGCCTGGGGCCAATTGGTAGGTTACATTCTTTTAAAAGGAAGCCAGAGTTAACTCTCTTATCTCTTCAAGGAGCAGTTTGTCCTTTTGTTCCCTGTCCCCCACCTTTCCCCGCCACTGTACATGACATCATTTCCCCACAAGAGGGCAGCACACGTAATGCTGTGGAAAGATGCTGACAGTTTCACAGACTTCAGTCATTTGAAATTAACCGCTTAGGGGATGTTTGTGAGAGTTTCATTCGAGGTTCACATGATGAGTTTGGGACACAAAACATCCTGCATCCTGGAGATTTAGCCCTGGGTCTATGTTGCTTTTCAGGCGCTCAGTCATGTCTGTCTCTTTGTGACTCCATGGAGTACAGCATGCCAGGCTTCCCTGTCCTTCACGAATGAGCCTAAGAATGAATATTTAGACACTTGAAATTTCCCCTTTGAAGACAGAATCATAGCTACTTTTCCCATATAGCTGAGAGAGGTGGAAGCTTGGGTGCTGCTGGTGTACAGGTTCATTTCAATAGTCCCATTTCTCCAGACGGCTTTAAATATGAATGACTTTGGTCACATTTAATTCCTGCAGATACTAGGGTGCCTAGCTGCTGTTTAATATACTCTGTTTTGGTGTGAAGTCTCCCGTTTAATACATTGTGCCCAGGTGTTAAGGCCCCGAGAAACTGGAGCACACCTGAGAATGAGGCAGCAGAGCACAAGCTGATCTTCAGTAGAGCATAATCTTGGTTCTGCCACTTCCCAGCTGTGTGACCTTGTCCAAGTCACTTAACCACTCTGAACTTGCTTCATTATCTGTAAAAGTAGAATGAGGTACTTGCCTACCTTATGGGATTATTGGACTCAATAAAAAAGTACATAGTAAACACTCAGTAAATGGTAGCTGGCTTCCTGTTTAGAGGCATTTAGAATGAGCTGCTGCTGCTGCTGCTAAGTCACTTTAGTCGTGTCTGACTCTGTGTGACCCCATAGACGGCAGCCCACCAGGCTCCCCCATCCCTGGGATGAGCAGGAGTCTGGAAACCTTCAAGGAATAATTGAGGGCTCCGTATGGTGGGGGATATAATCAGTGACATAACGTTTGAAGCTTTATCGTGTACAAGAGAAAATGCTTGTTTTTCATTGTTCCAAAGAGCTGACTGTAATGAAGAGAATGTCTTTATGAAGACTGGTGTTTCACTCAACCTTAAGAAAAGAGGAAAGGAACTTCTAACAAGCAGGATTTCACCATGTTGGGGACAGAGCAACCCCAGGGCGCGCTGAAAGTCCTTTCACCTTCTAGCCTTCAGCTAGGTCTTCTGTAGAGGGAGGCACCTCACTGATGGGGAGCTGTGTCAAGAATTGTCACGGGTCTGAGGCTTAACCTCCCTTGCGAGGTCACAGGGCATCCTGTCGGTTTCCTGGATGCTGGTGGAAGACAAGAGATCCTAGACCAGAGGCAAGGGGTTTCTTACTGCACAGCAAGTAGCAGGGTTCGAGTTAGCTACTGCTCTCCTTTCATATTTGAGCTGGTTTCAAAATCTCTTTGGGACTCAGTCTCTTCTGGAAAGCGGAGATAATAAACAGTAAAAGTCATCCTTAAGGAGTTGTAAAGAGGAGTCAGTCTGGAAAGTGCTAAGAATTGTGTTTGTGCTGTGAATGTTCAATAAATGTTGGTCATCTTTATTGAAAACTGCCTTTTCCTTATGAGGGCATTCCATTTTATAGAGGTTCTGTGATGTTTACATTTATGGAAGTTTAGATTTCTGTTTTCTCTGTGATATAGGATGATCGCAGAATATGAATGTTGGACTTGGGTGCCTTGTGTTGTTTTCAGCTTTGGTTAAATTGTTTGAAAAGTAACTGCACCTCAATTTGGGCTCATGTTTCTGTCCCCTAAAACAGCTGAAATTTTATAGGAACCCTGCTAATGATTTTGATTGGAATGACTACGTTAGCCCTCATTTACTGTAAGACATTTCTTTCAAAGATGATACAGATAGTTTTGAAAAATAATTAGTCTGCATTGCCAGAGTTCAGACACGAGGGGGCAGGCAGGGCTTAGAAGAGCTGAACAGGAAGCAGTATTCTAGCCTGATGCAGATGTTGTCTAGTAGAAACAGGAGAGCCACGTATGTAATTTTAAATGTTCTATATAACCACATTTAAGAAGTAAAAAGAGACATGTGAAGCAGTAATATATTTTATTTAATCTAATACATCCAAATATGATTATTTCAACCTGTGGCCCAAGCCACATTCCAAGCACTCAGTAGCTACACGCAGCCAGAGGCCAGTGTAATCTGCTTAGTGCAGGGGAATGAATTGAGTCTTAGCATTACTTTCTGAAAGATTAGAATTATGAGTTATTTGTATTTTCATGGCTCAATCCTAGGGCACAGTGTTGTATCTCCCTTTTGTTCACTGAATTTCTTTTTAAGTTTTTAGTTTTAGTTCTTTATTTTTTCCTTGAATGGCTGCTTCTAAGTTTAGGTTAAGTACCAGGTAAGTGGGGTGCGTAGCCTTCATGAAGTGTGGAAAAGATGGCTGCGTTTCCTGATGAACTGCCTATACGATCATTCCTTGCAAGAGTGTTTTTTTTTTTTAGGAAAAGAAAAATGGCGGGATAGTATGTGTGTATCTGTGTGTGTGTGTGTGGGTGTGATGGCTTCAACCATTAAGTCTTAAAGTTAGTCCCTGGAAGTTAATTTTGACCATTAACGGGTATTTATCCACTGGAGTGAACTCCAGCAATATAGATTTAATATGGTTTCTTCTGTAACTGTTTTCATCTTCCTGCCCTGCCCCCAGTGGATGGTTACTTCTTTACCTGTATGGGTATATTTCTATGCAGGCAACTCCACAGGAATATCCTCTATTTTGTAAACCAGAAAAAGGCTCTGGAATGGCCCCAAAGCCCACATTTTGGTAGTAAAGAGGGTATCCATGTGATGATGCTTACTTGATTTCTCTGGGGAGATTTTACATGAAAAAACAGAGAGGGTCCACCACAGCTATATCTGAATCTTGCACGGTGGAGCCCAGGCAACTATATTATTCAGTAGTGTCCTGGTGAGTATCAGAACCACTCATTTAGAGGAAAAAAATCAGAAGTTTGACTCAAGCTCTTGTCACGCTACAGTTTGATCCCAGTGGTGAGGAGTCTCCATTTCAGGCTCAGTACACACAATCAGGCTTGAAGAGAGGTCTGTTTGCTCCCTGTAGCGATGACCTCCATCTCCACTTCTTTGGAAGGACTGTGAGGATATTGTACTGGCATGACTGTTTCTGGATGCTAAGAGCTCATAGTGTGAGGGATTCCACTGACCTCCCTTGGACCCTTCATTATTTTTGTCCAGTGCCATTTGATGGGCTCATCTTAATCTCAGTGTTCATAAGAAAAAGGAACCAATTCTATGAGGTGTTAATATTTGACTTCTCATCTCAGGTGCAAGTTCAAGTCCCAGTGCCACAGACAAGGTCAGCTTGGCAAAATATCTGACAAATAAGCATGCTGCACATTGTTTTTTGTGGGGAGGAAGCGGTGTTTCACAGAGAGGGGAGTAAGGAATTTCAGGTCCTTAAATAAGTTTGTGAGCCCCTGAAGGTGGCAGAGTAGGCTTTTTTTTCCTGATGCATTTTTGTGCCTTTGAGGCAGAAGAGGCAACCCAAGGCCTTTGAAGAGTTCTTTGGGTAGTTAGGCAAAAGATTCTCTTTAACCTTGAGAAGAAAGCTCCTTTTCCTTTCTTCAAGCCACACCTTTGAACTTACCTAAACAAAGCCTACACTTTGGGGTTTAAAAAGCCAGAGATCTCATCTGTGTGTTGGCTTTATCCAAGGAGACCAGAATCTTTTGTATAAGGAAAACAAAATCATTTGGTAAGAAGAATCAGGAGGGTAGAGATTGCATGGGAAGACAATTGAGGTTTTATGTTTTTCTAGGTGTAACTTGAATGATGGAAATAACGTGGCCCATAAGGTGATAGTAATATTGTTGAAAGGATGTTCAGAAACCTATTAAAATAATTCACTCTGAGAAGAGAGGGTGTACAGTAGTTAAAAACTTTCCCACTCCTTATGCTGTGGGCTGTCAGTGCATATGTCTTGGGGAATGTCTGAAATCAGATAAAAACTACAGTCAATTTAAACTGGACTGGGAGGGCCTGACCGGGTGGCTCAGTGCTTAAGAATCTGCCTGCAATGCAGGAGACGTGGGTTCAACCCCTGAGTCAGGAAGATCCCCTGAAGGAGGAAATGGCACCCCACCCCAGTATTCTGGCCTGGAAAATCCCACAGAGATATACTTCATGAGGTCACAAATAGTGGGACATGACTGAGCACACTCACAATGTGTTGTGGAACAGGTAGTGAGGGATTCAGAAAGGGAAAGAGTAGATAACTTTGTTTCAGGGAAAAGTAATACAGGCATGAAATAATATGAAAGAATGACTCTACCAGTGGGCCTTCTTTCTATAGTTTGTTACTGACTCTTGCATAACCACTCGCTAAAAGGCTAGATGGAAATACCAGCAATCCAGGCATATGTATGGCAGGGGAACGTGAACAGTTTGAACTTGGCACAAAGTTAAAGATGTGTGGCTTCTGCCCTCAAGCCAAACATAGTTCTAAGCTTTGCTGTTGGGAAAGCATTTGCAAGGCGTGGTGGTCCAGGAAGTCATTTCTTTCAAGAGAACCACTGAAAGGCCTGGTTGGATTTGAGATATAGGCATGAACTTATAGCTGTTTTCTTTACCCGACCTTCCCCAGATGTCCTGTAGTCATCTAGCCGATTTCCAAAATGCCAATGAGTGGAGACCAGTGACTTCTATTTGGAGAGATTCTATGTGTTTGAGCTATTAAAATAGGAAATATTGACTGTATATAAAGCAAGATAGTGGCAAGTAACACTGAATATTTTTCTAGTTAGAGGACATCTAGAAATTTGAAACATTCACACAATGGCTAGCTCAGCGTTTTAGTTTCCAGGTCTCTGTGTGTGTTTATTCTCCAGAAGAAAAATTATGGTGTTGATTTCTCCAGATGGGAGCCTGTCTCTTCTACTGTATGTTGCGCTGATTTTGAGTTTGTTTCCAATGAGCCTGACTTGGTGACTCTTGGCTGTATGACACGTCAGAACCTGGATTGTTTCTCTAAGTCACTGAAACCTTCAATTGAACCCTATTAATTTAGAATTTGTGATGATCCTGAAATGATGGGGTTGACATTTACCCATGCTCTGTCTATGAAAGGAGATTTGCTAAGCAAATAAATAGTGTAAACAGTGGGAGCTGTTGAAGTTACCTTTAAAAAATATCAAGTGCTTTGAAAGCATTTATTTAACAGGAAATCAAAATGCTTGTGCTTTGGCTCTGTGAAGCCCTAGCTGTGTGAGTTACTGAAAAACAGTTATTCAGTCTCTCTGGCAATGGGACTGCACCCTCTATCTCAAAGTTTTTTCATAAGGTTTAAATTAAATAGTGCAGAGTTGGGTATTACATTGGGAACTGAATGTATTTTTAAATTTTTTAAAATAGCTTTATTGAAATGTAATTGACATGTAGTAAACTTTGTATAAGTGTACAATTTGGTAAGTTTTAGCATACATAATGTATATGTATATATATACACACTCCCACACACACATACCCATGAAAATAATCTCGATGATCAAAATAATGAATATACCCATTACCCCTGAAAGTTTTCTTGTGCGCCTTTGTAATCAATCCCTCTTGCCCCTACCTGTACCATTGCCAGGCAACCACTGATCTTTTTTGCCATTATAGATGAGTTTCCATTTTCTGAAATCATGTTTAAGTAAAGCCATACAGGATCTATTCTTTTTTGGCTTGGTTTCTTTTTCATAGTTGCTGTACGGTTTATCTGGGGTGTCATATGCATCAGTAGCTCATTTCTTTTCTTCATTTTTATTCAAGTATAGTTGCTTTACAATACAGTGTTTGTTCCTGGTGTACAGCAAAGTGAATCACCTATACATATATATATATATATATGCCCTCTAGTTTGGATTTCCTTTCCATTTAGGTCACTACAGAGCTTTAAAAAAATAGTTTTATTTATTTACTTTTGGCTGTGCTGGGTCTGAGTTAAATTCACCCATTCCAGTCCATTTTAGTTCACTGATTCCTAGAATGTCAATGTTCACTCTTGCCATCTCTTGTTTGACCACTTCCAATTTGCCTTGATTCATGGACCTGACATTCCAGGTTCCTATGCAATATTCCTCTTTACAGCATCGGATCTTGATTCTATCACCAGTCACACCCATAGCTGGGTATTGTTTTTGCTTTGGCTCCATCCCTTCATTCTTTCTGGAGTTATTTCTCTACCGATCTCCAGTAGCATATTGGGCACCTAATGACCTGGGGAGTTCCTCTTTTGGTATCCTATCATTTTGCCTTTTCATACTGTTCATGGGGTTCTCAAGGCAAGAATACTGAAGTGGCTTGCCATTCCCTTCTCCAGTGGACCACATTCTGTCAGACCTCTCCACCATGACC
>SJYX01014357.1:14380-34810 GCA_006410675.1 Oreotragus oreotragus
AAAAGAATTCAACTTGTTAATATATAGGCAAGCAATAAACTGATGCAATGATAAATATTAATACAGAGGAAGTTCATGGGTATAATGATTCTTTAATAATTTTACAGCTTTGGCAATTAGTATTGGTATTCCATAGAAGACAATAAACTAGATCCTTTGTGAAATTATGCACACCCTAAAACTTTTTGCACCATTAATATTAGGAATGCTGTGGCTAATTAAACAGGAATAGCTAGTCACAGGGCTTCCCAGGTGGTGCAGTGGTAAACAATCTGCCTGCCAGTGCAGGAGATGGCAGGAGACAGGTTTGACCCATGAGTAGGGAAGATCCCTGAAGGAGGAAATGGCAACCCATTTCAGTATTCTTACCTGGAAAATCCCACGGACAGAAGAGCCTGGAGGGCTATAGTCCATGGGGTTGCAAAGAGGTGGTCACGACTGAGCGACTTGGCATGCTGGAGCACGCAGACAGCTAAAAACATGTCATTACTAATGAACATATTGTTAAGAAGAATTGCCCCTCTGAATAGAAAGGTTTAAGTGTTACACAATTACCAGGCTTTGCTACTTTAACAAACCCATTTTGGAATAGAGCTAATGTTTATTGGTTTGGGTAAGATGACGTCACTTATTTAATATAAAAAACTTTTAAAAGATTGGCCTTACTTCTGTTTTCCTTTTTAATATATAGTAGTCTGTCAGGAATGGTTTGTCTGTTCGTGCTAGATTTCCAATATTTAGCAAAGATACAAGCAGAGTTTTAAATGATCGTCCTATTTTTTGCAGATCTTGCTCATCATTTAAATTACAAATAATGGATACAAAGCACAAGACTAGCCCACTGGAGTGGGTCGCCATTAGCTCCTCCAGTGGGTCCTCTCGACCCAGGAATCGNGCCTTCTCTACCCCTGTCTCTTATACACATCTAGATGTGTATAAGAGACAGCATTTAAATTACAAATAATGGATACAAAGCACAAGACTAGCCCACTGGAGTGGGTCGCCATTAGCTCCTCCAGTGGGTCCTCTCGACCCAGGGATCGAGCCAGAATCTCCTGCATCTCCTACACCCCAGGATTTATTTATTTTATAAATGACAGTTGAAACTTTTTGACTCAATCCATTTTGCCTAACCCCTATCCCCCACTTCTGGCAACCTCCAATTTTTTCTCTGTAAGTCCAGTTGTTTTATTTTATTTTGGATTAGACATTTAAGTGAGATGATCTTTCTTGGTCTGACTTATTTTAGTTACCATATTGTTCTCAAGTTTCATCCATGTTGTCACAAATAGCCAGATTTCCTTCCTTTTTTATGTCTGAATTACATTCCAGTTATATATATGTATATATGTGCTCAGTCACTTCAGTCTTGTTTGACTCCTTGTGACACTATAGACTGTAGCCTCCCAGGCTCCTCTGTCCATGGGGATTCTCCAGGCAAGAATACTGGAGTGGGTTGCCGTGCCTTCCTTTCTGGGATCTTCCCAACTCAGGGATCGAGCCTGCATCTCCTGTGGCTCCTGCACTGCAGGCGGATTCTTTACCACTGAGACACTGGGGAAGCCTCTCTCTCTCTCTCTCTCTCTGTGTATAATGTTTTATCCATTTATAAACATTTTGTTTATTCATTCATCCATCAACTAACACTTAGATTGTTTCTGTATCTTGGCTGTTATAAACAACATACTGTTTTCCATAGTGGTTTCACCAAGTTACATTCCCACACATGTTACAGTGTTCCCTGTAGGTACGGAGTTAGAGAAGGTGAGGTTCAGAAAAAGAACATAACTGGCACTTTACAGGAACAGATCACCTTTAATGAGGCAAGAAATAGCAGCAGTCAGATTAGTGAGCTGCTGTGCTAACCCAAGAAAAGAGTAGGTATATATAGGCATACATGTGGAACTCTACTGACCTAAGGGGGCCTATTCTTCTCCAAGGTTGTTCGGAGTAGTTATCTCTTAAACTGCTGGGGCAAGGAATTCTGGAGATCAGCCAGAGGCTGGACCTGCTGCGAGCTGAGCGTAATCAACCTTAATGTCCATTTTTTTTCTTCAGGTGTGAGAGTTCTTTGTTTTGCATAGAATGATGGGGAGGACCTGGAGGGGAGTTTTAACTCCAGGCTATTTTGAGCCATGTAACTTTCCTTCAATCCAGACCCTAAGGAATATATACAAAAAGAGAAAGAGAGGTGGGCGCTGTTAATGTTCAGGGCTTCTTCGTGCTGATAAATGAGAGTCAGGGGTTTGTGGTCCGGGAGGAAGGAAGTCTAAGGCCCATAGTGTTGATTGTCTATTCTAGCCATCAGAGTCTCAAGCAAAAGAACAGTCTTGACTTGGTCTTGGGAAATGGCTCAGATTCGGTCTTGGAGGAATCCCTGGAAAAGATTAAACAAACAAGTCCCAAAGGTGAGTAGGAAGATGATAAAAATGAATGGTCCGAGAAGGGGTAAAACCCAAGGCATCCAGTTCCAATCTGTTAACCATGACTGCCAGTAGCTGCTTAATCTCTGGCGGATTCATGAGGCTTGATCTGTAAGGTTTTTTGCAGCTCCTTGGACATTACTGGACTGGTTGGCATAGGAACAGCAGGATTCATCTAGAAAAAGGCACAGACCTCCCTTCTCTGCAGTGAGTAGATCTAATCCCCTTCTATTTTGTAATACTATGGCCGCCAAGGAATTGAGTTAATTTTGGATAGCTATTAGGCCTTGAGCTATTTCATGGAGGCTGTCTGATAGGTCTTTAGATAGTGTCTGGTAGTTTGGGATGGAGGTGGTTAAGCCGGCAGTTCCTGTTCCAGTTCCAGCTGCTATTCCTAGTCCTACTAAGAGGGGAATGAAATGAATGGCTCGTTTTATTGGCTTGTGGATGAGAGGAATGGGCAAGGGTTGATCATTGGGGGCAATTAAAATGTTCGGACTGGAGTATACCAGGGTGCAGGTTCCAGTCCAATTAGTAGGTAAACAGAGGTATGTAGATGTCCCATACAGGAAAAATAGGCCAGGTGTCATAATACAACAGCTGAGGTCGATGGCAAGGAGGAGTCGAGGGGGCATTTTATCATTCGTTCAAGGACGCTCAGAGATCCCACTAAGGTGGCCCCTACGATAGGAGAAGTGGAGGAATATGCTGAGGGAAACCATCTTGTAAAGGTTAAAGAGTGTCCTGTAGGACCAGAAACATTATATATAGCCTTTCTAGTGGCAAAGAGTAAGGTGGAGGTATGGTTGCACATAGAGTTAGAGATTGTGCCCACGGGTTGGTCATACGAACTGTTTCGGAAATTTCTGGATATGCAAAAAGGAACTGGTTGTAACAGTGTTACTCTCTGGGCAATAGGGCCTCCTATTGGAGGTTTTTCATTGAAGAAGGGAAGTTCAGTGAGTAAAGATTTTAAGAGCATGTCTGAACTTTGGATTTGGTCACTAGTGTGAAGATATTTAAGATATGAGATGAATAAAGGCTCTCCACATTATGAGTGGTGTAGGGACATGTTACCTGTGGTCCAGTCAAGGATGGATGTGGGGTGGGGGGATGAATCTCCCAGAAGAGTTACGGATAAACATATCCAGTAGTCTTTAGCCAATTGTGGGTTAGAGGCACTGAGAAGGGTATGGGTTAAATTAAGGGTCCAGAATAGATAGGTGAGGTTAGAATTTTGAAGGAGTTCGTGGGTCAGGGGAAGAAGAGAGGGTAAGAAGGAGATGTTAAACAACATTTGGGGAAGTGAGTATAAGACAGAATACTATGGAAAAGAATTGGATTTCAAAGGGGTAAAATTTATAAAAGGTTCCCTGTAGCCACAGGGTGGAGATGTAGTCTTCAACGTGTTCAAACATGGATCCTTGAAGACTCGAGACCCAGATATCTGCCAGAAGTTGTTCCAGGAATAATTGCAGCTGTGAAACCGACAGGCTTATCCGTTGCCAGTTGGGGCCGGTGGAAGCCAAGAGAACTTTAGAGTTGTACGGCCTGTGTGAGAAACTTGATAAGTATTAGTCTGGCAAGCATTTTTATCATTGGGTTGCATAAACTTTTTTAATAGAGTGATGTGTACCCAAGGGGTGATTTCTTTTAATTTTGCAGTGGTAGGGGTCAGCAGAATTACCGTTTAGGGCCCTTGCCATTTTGGGGTTAGATCTGAGTGGGACTGAGTTGTCATACAAACTTTGTCTCCTATTTGAAGGGATGGGTATGGAAGATTGGGGTGTGGTCAAGGGAGTAAGTCATCCATATGTTGCCAAGGGGCATGTCGTATCTGGGCAAGTAAAGGAAAAGGAAGGTGGGACGGCAGTTTGGGAACATCCTGGGAGGGGGAAGACCCAAAGGTATTATGGGCCTCACATACATGGCCTTGAATAGACTGATATTTAAGGGTTTTTTTTTTTTTTTTGGTAAGTCCCAGACCTTCAAGAGGGCTAAAGGGAGGAGTTTAGTCCAATCTTGATGAAGTTTGATCATTAATTGGTCAGACTTTCTTTTAGGACTCGGTTGGCTCTCTCAACCTTACCGGAAGACCGGGGATGATAAGGATTGTGAAATCTCCAAGGAACTTGAAGGGCTTGTGCAATATTTTGGGTGATTTGGGATGTGAACTTGGGCCCACTGTCAGACTGGAGGGAGGAAGGCATTCCAAACCTTGGGAGGATTTCAGTAAGAATAAGCTGAGCCACTACTGTGCTCATTTCTCAGTAGTTGGGAAAGCTTCAATCCATCCAGAAAATGTATCTACGAAGACTAGGAAAAGTTTAACCCTTTTTACCGGTGGCATGTGAGTGAAATCTACCTGCCAATCTTGTGCAGGAAGATGTCCGTGAATTTGGTGGGTGGGGAAAGGAGGGGGGCGAATATTAGAGTTAGGATTTGTCTGCAGACAAATGGTGCACTTTTGGGTCAGATTATTTTAGTAAGTCACATCATCCTTAGTTAACTCAATAAAGTTCTGAAGGAAAGTCTTAAGTACTTTTGCAGAGGGGTGGAAAAGGGAAAGTAAATATGAAAGTAATGTGCGGATGTTAGGCTTGTCAATTTGGGCTATAGAAAAGACAGGACTTGGAGAAGGCAATGGCACCCCACTCCAGTACTCTTGCCTGGAAAATCCAATGGACGGAGTAGCCTGGTGGGCTGCAGTCCATGGGGTCGCTAACAGTCGGACAGACTGAGCGACTTCACTTTCACTTTTCACTTTCATGCATTGGAGAAGGAAATGGCAACCCACTCCAGTGTTCTTGCCTGGAGAATCCCAGGGACAGGGGAGCCTGGTGGGCTGCCATCTATGGGATCGCACAGAGTCGGACACAACTGAAGCGTCTCAGCAGCAGCAGCAGCAACAAAGACAGGACTAACAGAGGCGGCCTACAGCTTTGCTTCATGATCTGCTATATTGTTATAAAAGGAGATAGGACTATGTTGCTGATTTTCCCTGCAATGTATTACAACAGCTTGATNAGCAGCAGCAGCAGCAACAAAGACAGGACTAACAGAGGCGGCCTACAGCTTTGCTTCATGATCTGCTATATTGTTATAAAAGGAGATAGGACTATGTTGCTGATTTTCCCTGCAATGTATTACAACAGCTTGATTTGGGAGCTGAGCCGTATGGAGGAGTTCAGAAATAAAAGAAGCATTGAGAATAAATGTGCCCTTCTGAGTGAGGAATCCTCTCTCCCTCCAAATTATTTTAGAATGTAATATGTTATAGACATATTTGGAGTCAGTGTAAAAATGTTTATCTTTTGGCCTTTGACTAGGGTCAAAGCTTGTGTAAGAGCTATCAGTTCAGCCTGTTGTGAGGACATGTGAGCTGGGAATGTGGCTGACTTGATGAGGCGAGGGGGGATAACTTTATCGGGCTGTCCCTGAACTATAGCATATCCAGCCCCAAATGGGGCTTGTTTCTGGGCACTGCCATCTATGAACCAGGATGTGACTTTGGGGTCAGTAAGGGGCTGATCAGTTATACATTCAAAGGGATTAAGTGTCATACCTAAGGTCTGAACACAGTCATGAGATAGGTATTCTGCTTCTGGATCTGGTGTGGGGAGTAAGCTAGCAGGATTAAGAGGTTTACAAGGCATAAAAGAAAGAGATGGGTCAAGGAGGTGAGAGTGGAGGATCTGTAGTTGAGCAGGGAGCAGAGAAAGGAAAGCTCGATGAGAGAGTAAATCTTTGAAGGAATGAGGTGAGCATACATTTAGAGGAGCATTTCAGGTTAGTTTTTGGGCATCAGGTGTTAAGAGAGCGATTGCAGCTAAGGCCTGGAGACAAGGTGGCCATCTGAGTGTGATGAGATCAAGTTGTTTAGATAAGTAAGCTAGAGGACCCTGTATGTCTCCCGCCCCCCCACCTTTTTTTTTTTTTGGCACAGAATGCCAAAGGCATGTCTGTGTCAAGAATGTACAAAAAGGAAAAAAGGCTTGGTGTTGGCTGTCTGGGGAAGCCTTACAAATAGCTGTGAAAAGAAGAGAAGTGAAAAGCCAAGGAGAAAAGGAAANTATATATATATATATATAACTCAATCACTTTGCTATACACCTGAAATCAACAGTGTTAAAAATGATGTAAAATAAAACTTAAATGAAAAAAAAAGAGGCTGTAGTGCTTAGATAGAATATGAAATTCCATCCCTCAAGGTCAGCCTCAAACTAACCTGAAGTCACACTGTCTTATCAGTATGACAGAAGTTCATTTATTTTCTTGCTGCAAATTGGCTGTATTGGGCTTTTCTGTCTCTTAATTAGTTATCTGCCTCTTAGCAATGTTAAGGAACCTTGACATTGTAAATGCAAAAGCAAAACAATCAGTAACATTTCAAGGCACCTATGTATAGATATGTTTATTTTTTTAGTCGCTTTATATAAGAAATAAACTTGAGTTACATAGCTGACTCAAAACCTGGTCTGATTCTCTAATTTTAGGTACCTATTTAAAATGATTACAGCTGTTAGTTTCTATAATTAACGTTTCTCTCTCTTCACATTACTATTTCTGAAACTAGCGAATTCCTTAATCTTTGTACTTCCTTTCAATGTTGGATGATTTCCAAGCTGAAGTGTTGTTTTAAACCTAAATAAAATCAGTTCAGAACAGCGCTATGATGCATTGAGAAATAAAGGCGTCTTTGGAGAGAGAACTTCAAGTGCAAATTAACTTGAAATAATTTAAACTGAGTGTGGAATAATTTGCAGTCTTTCTTCTGTGCAGCTATGGGAACTGCTTGTATAGGCCTGGTTGGGGGAGTTACCCAACTACTTGGAATTTTGTCACATCTGTCAGCTGTAGCTAAATGGAAAATATAGTAAAAGCTAACATTACATAGATTTGGAAGGTTCCCTAGAGGGTCTTGTCTCCTTGCAGCGGTGAATAAATTATGCGAGAACTGAAATGAAATACAGTATTGTTGATCTGCAATTTGAAAGACTGAAAAAGAAATCATTTCTTGGATTCACTGTGTAAATTCTTCACAGTCAGAAGCTCCTGTCTATTACGATCGTATCTTCTAATCCCCAAATCAGCCCAGAGTTATCTAGGAAGGTTTGGGTTTTTTTCTGATTTGTAAATTTTTTATGAAAATATTTTATAGAGAAATAATCATTAGATCATATTTGGATATATACAGTCAGCAAATTTCCATTAAAAAAAAATACATGAAATCAGACATGCCAGCAGACCTTACAATATTAAGCGTCAGACACCATCAAAGCTAATTTAATATGATTATGCAGTTAAGAAAAACAGTAGCTTTCCAGATCAAGTGGTGGCACTCGTACAATTAATATATTAGTTGAAACCCCAGGTTTCAGCAGCAGTCTATTAGAAATTGGCACTGTGAAGTGATTATTAATTTTAGTGGAGAAACTTTATGAGTTTCAATTCCTAGGAAGGCTCTTAAGTATAGAAACTAGATGACCTTCAGTTTGGTCTTCTTACTATACGTGTTACTACATTCCTACACAGAGATCTTTAACTAGATAGGAAATTGATAACAAAAACTTTCTGCATCATCTTGAAGAGTTCTTGTGAAGGTTAATGAGAAGACATTTGAAAGCTATTTATAAACTGTAAAGGATCAATAATGATTGTTATTATCTTTTGGGGTTCAATAAGCAGGTGAAGAAAAAGAATTGTGCACATCTCTTACCTGTGTATTCACATTAAATGTTTAACTCATTACATAATCTCAAGATTTGCCTTGATCATGCAGAAATATTTACTACACATTAAATTTATACCACACACACACACACATATATACACTTATGCTATATGGTCTTTTTTTCAGATTTCATTGTAGGTTATTGCAAGATATTGAATAGACTTCCCCATGCTATATAATAGGTCCTTATTTATCTATTTTATATATAGGAATATATATATGTTAATTTCAGATGTCTAATTTATCCCTCCCCTCACCTTCCCCTTTGGTAACTATAAGCTTGTTTTCTATGTCTAAGAGTCTATTTATGTTTTGTAAAGTTCATTTGTATCTGTTTTAGATGTAAAAAAGGTAGGTATTATCCTATATTGTCTTGATTTATTTCATTTAGTATAATAGTCTCTAGGTCCATCCATGTTGCTGCACCATGCATTTTGGTTTCTTTTTTTATGACTGATATTCCATTGTAGGTATATACTACATCTTTATTCATTCCTCTGTCAGTGGACATTTAGGTTGCTTCCATGTCTTGGCTATTGTAAATAGGCTGCTGTGAACATTGCGGCGCATGTATCTTTTTAAATTATGATTTTCTCCAGACAAATGCCTGGCAGTGGGATTTCTGGATCACATGGTAGGTCTATCTTTAGCTTTTTAAGGAACCTCCATACTGTTCTCCTGTATGTAACTGTATGTAACAGGAGTTACATACGTAACTTCTATATGTAAGAGGATGTAACTATTTACATTCCCACCAAAAGTCCAGGAAGATTTCCTTTCTTCCACACCCTCTCCAGCATTTATTATCTATAGACTTTGTGATGGTAACCATTCTCACTGGCATGAGATGATACCTCATTATACTTTTGATTCACATTCCTTTACTAGTTAGTGACATTGAGCATCTTTTAATGTGCCCATTGCCTATCTGTATGTTCAAAGAATTGTTTAAAGGAGTGTCTTCTTTGGAGAGTTTCCAGAGGGCTGAGCAGACACGATTGTAATTTTCTGTCTAGAGAAACTAAGAAGAATTACACTGAGCTAGCCTAGTCCCAGAGCAGAAATAAGTTTGAAGGGAAAAAAAAGATGTCACTGACCATAATATTGATAGTTATAATTGTAGCTAATAGGTTCTGAATGGCTAGCCTGAGACGGATGGTGTTCCAAATGCTTCACGTATACTGTAATATTTAAGTGCCAAAAAGATCTTATGAGATAGGTATTTATCTTATAATCATTTACAAATGAAGGAGCTGAGACATAAAGAATTATTTAATTTGCTCAGGCACAACTTTAAGATGACTCCCCATGATTCCCAGCTCCTACTTATTCAATCAAACACTAATCTAGATACTGCTATGAAGATATTTTGCTGATGTAATTCAAATTCAAATTCAATTGACATTAAGATATGGAGATTTATCCAGGTGGGCCTGACTGACTGAATCACATGAGCCATTTAAAACAGAGAGTTTTCTTAAACTGATGGCAGAAGGCAGAGATTCAAGCCACAGAAAGGTCTTGAGGTTCCATCACTCCTTTAGTGATGCAGGGAAAGATAGGAAAAGACCTGAGAATGACCCCTACCTATAGCTGGCAAGAAAACAGGGACCATAGTTTTGCTCTCTAACTCTAAATGTGACATGAAGAGCAGCATCACCTGAGAGCTTGTTAGAAATGCTGAATATCATTCCTACCCCAAACCTGGCAAGTCAGAATCTGCATTTTGATGAAGTAGCTTATTTGCACAGTCATGTTTTTGAAATACTGCACTAGGGAAAAAGAAAAACACAATAGTTTCTATATAACAGTTCCTGTCATTTTCCAAGTAGAGTGTAGCTGAGGAAGATACTAAGTGAATTTGAAACACTTGTATTCATTTTCTAGTTTTTAATATCCTTCTAGTGAAGGTTTCCCAGGTGGCTCAGTGGTAAAAAGAAATCCACCTGCAGGAGAAGCAGGAGACATGAGTTCAATCCCTGGGCTGGGAAAATGCCCTGGAGGAGGAAATGGCAACCCGTTCCGGTATTCTTGCCTGGAGAATCCTATGAACAGAGGAGCCTGGCAGGCTACAATCCACGGGGTTGTAAAAGAATCAGACACGACTGAGTGACAGAGCACGTATCACACACGCACGCACACACATAGAGTGAAACGTAGTGATCTGTATGGCTTAGAAAACACTGTTCAGAATATTCAAAGGATGAAACAGATTGCTGAACTAAGAAGGAAAATAAAAACTCACATCCATGAGTCTTCAGATGATTTACATGCATCTTCAAAGAAAGATCTGCGTTATTAACAATCTGTATACATTGTCTCGGGGAAGGCAATGGCACCCCACCCCAGTACTCTTGCCTGGAAAATCCAATGGACGGAGTAGCCTGGTGGGCTGCAGTCCATGGGGTCGCTAACAGTCGGACAGACTGAGCGACTTCACTTTCACTCTTCTCTTTCATGCATTGGAGAAGGAAATGGCAACCCACTCCAGTATTCTTGCCTGAGGAATCCCAGGGATGGGGGAGCCTGGTGGGCTGCCGTCTATGGGGTTACACAGAGTCGGACACGACTGAAGTGACTTAGCAGCAGCAGCAGTAGCATACATTGTCTATGAAATCCTGATAAGATATTTACTAACTGCTGCTTGCATCCTTCATAAAGAAAAGAACCCAAACATTGCATTTATTATCAGTTTGTTGAAACATACAAGTGGAGTCCTAAAATATTTTATTGAATGTTCAAATTTTAAAGCAAGCATCACTATTGTAAATCATGCGTGCCCCTTTTTTAAGTAGTAAGAATAACAAAATAATTTTTAAATACCACTATATGAAAGCTATGTTGCTTTTTGTGTTCTTGTAGAATAAAATTAATAATCAAACTAAAGATTGCATCACTAGAGAGGACAGTGCAAACAACCTAGGCATATGGAGTGGGTAGCCTATCCCTTCTCCAGCGGATCTTCCAGACCCAGAAACCAAACCGGGGTCTCCTGCATTGCAGGCAGATTCTTTACCAACTGAGCTATCAGGGAAGCCCATAAATTTACATAGAGTTGTTTTAATGTTGACATTTTTTTTTCCAGTGTGAAGCTGGAATTACTGGTAGATGAAGTCTCTTCTTTTTCCCTGGGTTATGAAGCAATCATGAATACAGAAGTACTTTATTAGGTAGATAAGGTCGTGAGAGCAAACAGGCATGAAATCCAGGGCACCATAGTCTCAACGGGAGATTGCCATTAAGATCAAAGTAAATTATTACATTTCTTAGAAATGTTTGTGAGAGATAATTTAGTCTCTCACCTGCTTTCAGGAAGAACCACATGTAAACAGGCAAAACATGAAAACAATCCAACTACAGTTTTAGCAATAAGATGATTTTTAGTAGAGGCTTTATATGTGAAATTTTTGCCACTTGGTTATACATTGAACTGTTGGTTTTTTATACTGAAGCCAATGTACGTACTGTTAATTTGCATTAGTAATCTGTGTTAGACTTGAATTTTTTTTTCTTTTAAGTGGATTTGTTTTTTCAGTTGAGAAAAATAGAATTACATAAAACCCAACTACTTTCCAAAAGTTGTAAGAAATTTCCAATAACATATGATTGGTTTATATTTGAAATGAGTGCCCTTTACTATGTTTTGCACTACTGTTGTAGAAAAGGAGACTACATTATTGAATCAGTTTCCCTTTAATTGTCCCATGAGTTGAAAAGTCTGCCAGAAACTGATCCAGCAAGTCCTACCCATTTAACATGATCTACAATCATGAGAGCTTGTGTAAAAGAGTTCATATCTTTTAGCACATGGTATTCCTTGTGGTTTTCAGAAAATAGTTATTAAACTAGTGAACCTTTGATAATTATATTTTTAAAAATACGGACTTCTCAGTATGGCTCTACTGGTAAAGAATCCACCTGCCAGTGCAGGTGCCTCCAAAGATGCAGGTTCGATTCCTGGGTCAGGAAGATCACCTGGAGAAGGAAATGGCAACCCACTCCAGTTTTCTTGCTTGGAGAATCCCATGGACAGAGGAGCCTGGCAGGCTGCAGTCCATGGGGTCACAAATGTCAGGCATGACTGAGCAAGTAAGTACAGCACAGCAAAATAAATAGAACCGTATAAAATTTTAAACAAATAAATACTATTTCCGTATACTTTTAAGAATATTCATCTTAGACACTGTTCTAATTCAACTTCTAAGGAAGTGAGCAGATTTTGTTTAAGATTTTGTTTAGAGCCACCAGAGATGTATAGGGACAAAGTAACTGTCTGGGTGTACATTTTCAGTGCCCTTTTTTGACGTCTCCATCAATACAAATTATAATCACTTTTATAACACACTTTGTTTACGTGAGATACAAGAAATCATTTATGTGAAACTGTCACACTTAAGTTACACAGGTGGAGAGGTGCTGTCATCAAGCAGCAAAACTAGCTTGTTCGGACATCAAGTGTGAGTTTGAAGGAGAATTTTTTTAAATGTCACATGCAACATTTATTTATTTAGAATACTTTTTTATCACCATAACTAACTTTGAAGGTAACACACTTGCTCAAATTTATAGAATTCTTTCTGCACTGTGCCTGATTTACTTATAATTCATATATTATTTTTAGGCATAATTTAAGTGTGCTGAACTCAGTAATTGTAGTCAGAAAATCAGAGAATTTGCAAACTGATGAGAAAATTAAAGACCAGTGATAATAAATAGCTGTGCTGCTGCTGCTAAGTCGCTTCAGTCATGTCCGACGCTGTGCGATCCCATAGACGGCAGCCCTCCAGGCTCCGCTGCCCCTGGGATTCTCCAGGCAAGAACACTGGAGTGGGGTGCCGTTTCCTTCTCCAATGCATGAAAGTGAAGAGTGAAAGTGAAGTCGCTCTGAAATATACAAAGTTTACATTAGTACTTTTTACTAGGAAGACATTTCTAGTGGGATTTGTCTTTTCTCTTTCCCAGGGAAAAGGCACTAAAAGGATCATCTAAGTAGAGCAGTATTATTACAGTATGGGTTTAATTTTACTTAAAGCATATTCAAGTACTTCATTTTCTCTATGGCAAAAGGACATTTAAAAAAAGTGTTTTAAAGAGTGAGACTGCATAAAAGTAATTAAATAATTACATCTTCAGCTACATGGATGGACCTAGAGATTATCAAACTAAGTGAAAATCAGAGAAAGAAAAATATATGATATCACTTATATGTGGAATCTAAAAAATGTTACAAATAAGCTTATTTACAAAACAGAAATAGACTTAGATAATAAACTTATGGTTGCCAAAGGGGAAAGGTGAGAGGAAGTATAAATTAGGAGTTTGGCATTAACATATACATTCACTACTATGTATGTAAAACATATAGATACAGTAAAATAGGTAATTCGGGGAAGGCAACGGCACCCCACCCCAGTAGTCTTGCCTGGAAAATCCAATGGACGGAGTAGCCTGGTGGGCTGCAGTCCATGGGATCGCTAACAGTCGGACAGACTGAGCGACTTCACTTTCACTTTTCTCTTTCATGCATTGGAGAAGGAAATGGCAACCCACTCCAGTGTTCTTGCCTGGAGAATCCCAGGGATGGGGGAGCCTGGTGGGATGCCGTCTATGGGGTCACACAGAGTCGGACACGACTGAAGTGACTTAGCAGCAGCAGCAAAATAGGTAATTGACAAAGACCTTCTGTAAAGCACAGGGAACTATGCTCAGTATTCTGTAATAACCTATATGGGAAAACAGCTTGAAAAAGAATGGATACTTATGTGTATGTGTGTGTGTGTATATATATATATATAACTCAATCACTTTGCTATACACCTGANTGAAGTAAGCCAGAAAGAAAAACACCAATACAGTATACTGACACATATATATGGAATTTAGAAAGATGGTAATGATGACCCTGTATGCGAGACAGCAAAAGAGACACAGATGTATAGAACAGACTTTTGGACTCTGAGGGAGAGGGTGAGGGTGGGATGATTTGGGAGAATGGCATTGAAACATGTATACTATCATGTAAGAAACAAAGAGCCAGTCTGTGTTCAATACAGGATACAGGATGCTTGGGGCTGGTGCACAGGGATGATCCAGAGAGATGATATGGGATGGGAGATGGGAGGGGGGTTCAGGATTGGGAGCTCATATACACCCATGGCAGATTCATATCAATGTATGGCAAAACCAATACAGTATTGTAAAGTAAAATAAAATAAAAAAAGAATTAATGAGCAGTCAATGGTCTGAGTAAAGTGGGGGTGTTATTGTAGGTATAGGGAATGTCCTGGGATGCAGGATGCAGAAAGGCTTTGGAAGAGTCAAGGCAAAAGATAGGTAGGTCAATGACAGTACAGTTAGACCCAAGAATAGGAAACATTAAACTATTATATATTAGAACATTGGAAATTGCAATATTTATTTGGAGTTGTTGCTTAGATGCTATTGTGTCCAACTCTTGCCACCTCATGTCGGCAGCCCCTGGTGGGCTACAATAACAACTCCAAATAAGTATTGCAATTTCCAGTGTTTTAATGTATAATATATATTTGACTTCAAAGTTCATAAATCCTTCATCATAGAATTGTTTTCCTGTTCATCTCTCACTGATCATAATATACTTTAAAGGAGATACTGGCAAAACAGAGAATATATCAAGAGCAATCAGGATAATGAATCATCTTAGAAAATATGACAATGTAAAGATGATTAACTTAGAAGTAGTCATTGATTCATTTATTCAATTAACATTTACTGAGTGTCAAATATGTGCCAGACTCTCTGCTAGATGTTACAGTTCTAGGAAATTATGAAGATATTGTCTGTATCCTCAATAGACTACTTAGTATTAGAGAGAGAGAAAAAGAAAATACTGATTACTATGTAGTGCTAACTACATGCATAAGGTACTATGGAAAGATAAAACCAAGTACCCAATTTGTCTCAAACATGATAGAGCAGAATGGCCTGACCAAGGAGAATTTAACTGAACTCATATTACAGGACCCAAGAGAGTCAGGCTGTCAAATGAGATGGGAAAGATATTGAGAGAGGAGTTATTTGATAGATAATATGGGAAACTAACTGTTGGTGTGACAGTATGTGAGAACATAGTAGTAAACAATACTGGAAAGTAAATGGAAACAGATTCAGAAAAGCAAGCTAATAGTTTGAACTTCATTTTGAATATGGTGGTACTCCAAAGGCATTTCTTTTTTTAATTAGAGGAATAACCACACAAATCCATGTTTTGGAGATACTTTATGACATCACTGCAAAGAATACACTGAAGGTGAGCATAACCGCGAACAACGGGACTAGAAGACTCTTGGATGGTCTGCAGTCTTGACAAAAGGCTGAACTAAGTTTCAGTGCAGTTTGGTACATGTTGAACAGATACAGATGTGAAGTAATGCAAGGAGTTTAGGAAGACTATAGTTTCTAGCCCGTGTCATTGGTGAATACTGGGGTCTATTACTAAACTAGAGAATATAGAAAGAAGTAGAACTTGTTTTGTTAGGGAAGATGATGAATTCAGCCTCAGTTCAGACATGTTTTGCACTTCTGTGTGAGACAAAGATGATATTCCATGCTCATGAAATTGGAATAATTAATGTTAAATTATGCGTACTTCCCAAAGCAATATACAGATTAATGAAGTTCCTATAAAATTTCCAGTGGCATTTTTCACAGAAATAGAACAATTCAAAAATTTGCATGGAATCGCAAAAGACCCCATATAACCAAAGCAATATTGAGAAAGAATAATGGAAATATCACATTCCTTGATTTCAAACTGTATTACAGTTCTATAACAACCTAAGTAGTATGATATTGGCATGAAAGTAAACACATAGAATACAGAGCCCAGAAATAAACCTATGAATATATGGTCAATTAATTTACAACACAGGAATCAAGAATATAAGAAGGGGAAAAGACAGTCTCTCCAATAAATGTTGCTGAGAACTGACCAGCCACAGGTGAAATAATGAAACTGGACAACTATCTTACACCATACACAAAAGTTAATTCAAAAGGGATTAAAGATATGAACATAAGGCCCAATACTGTAAAACTCTGAGAAAAGACTATAGAGAGTAAGCTCCTTGACAAGTATTGGTGATGATTTTTTAAAAATATGACACCAAAAGTAAAACAACAAAAGAAAAAATTTAAAAATGGGGCTGTATCAAACTAAAAAGCTTCTGTGCAGCAAGGAAAATCATCCACAAAATGACACAACCTATAGAAAATGGGAGAAAAATTTGCAAATCGTATATCTAATAAGGAGTTAATATGTAAAACATATAAACTCATATAATTCAATGGTAAAACAGCAATCTCAGTTAAAAATTAGCAGAAGGTCTAAATACATTTTTTTTTTTTGGAGAAGGCATAAAGAAGGCCAGCAGGTACACGAAAAGGTGTTAATTAATCATCAGGGAAGCCAAATCATAATAAAGTACATCACCTCACACTTTAGAATGGCTATTATCAATAAAACAAAGGATGACAAGTGTTAGTGAGGATGTGAAGGAAAGGAAGCCCTGGTACCCTGTTGATGGGAACCTAAACTGATGTAGCTGAAAACAACAAGGAAGCTCCTCAAAATTTAAAAATATAACTACCATATGATCCAGTAATCCCACTACTGGGTATATAGCTAAAGGAAATGAAAACAAGATATTTGAGATATCCATATCCCCCATATTCATTGCAACATTAGCTACAATAGCTTCCACACTGAAACAACCTAAGTATCCACTGATGGATGGATAGATAATAATATTGTAGTGTGTGTGTATATACACAATAAAATATTATTCAGCCAAAAATGAGTGAAATCTTGCTATTTGCAGCATCATTCAGTTTCCTTCAGGGCATTATACTTATTAAAATAAGTCAGAGAAAGACAAATATGATCTCTCTTACATGTGGAATATAAGATAAAAAAGGTTAAAGATACAGAGAACAGATTGGTAGTTGTCAGAGGCAGGATATGGGGGTTAGGAAAAAAAGAATGAAGGAAGGCAAAAGTAAAATATGTGATTTAACATTTTTAGAATAGTTACAGTTTTCAACTTATGGCAAAATCTGTTTTACAAAATAGAATGAGTCTAGTGAGCTGTCATGAAACATGGCCAAAAGCATTAACTAAATGTAGTGTGACTTCACTTTCACTTTTCACTTTCATGCATTGGAGAAGGAAATGGCAACCCACTCCAGTGTTCTTGCCTGGAGAATCCCGGGGACGGGGGAGCCTGGTGGGCTGCCATCTATGGGGTCGCACAGAGTCGGACACAACTGAAGCGACTTAGCAGCAGCAGCAGCAGTGTGAGCTCATTAATACATATATACTTGTTCCCATGCAAATAAATAGCTTTAAAAGATACATACCATTGTTAACTACGGTCACCTCTTAGAACAAGTAGATGCATTTTTAAAAGGGAAAAAAATCCATTTCTTTACATTACGTTTATATTCCAGAATTCATCACATCACCACAATACATCAGTTCAATTCAGTTCAGTTCAGTTCAGTCGCTCAGTTGTGTCCGATTCTTTGCGACCCCATGAACTGCAGCACACCAGGCCTCCCTGTCCATCACCAACTCCCAGAGTCCACCCAAACCCATGTCCATTGAGTCGGTGATGCCATTCAACCATCTCATCCTCTGTCATCCCCTTCTCCTCCTGCCCTCAATCTTTGCCAGCATCAGGG
Organism: Oreotragus oreotragus; assembly: GCA_006410675.1. Classification (NCBI taxonomy): domain Eukaryota; kingdom Metazoa; phylum Chordata; class Mammalia; order Artiodactyla; family Bovidae; genus Oreotragus; species Oreotragus oreotragus. The sequence goes on from SJYX01014357.1 coordinate 32,258, forward strand.
TCTTTTCCAACGAGTCAGCTCTTTGCATGAGGTGGCCAAAATACTGGAGCTGTNAACTCCCAGAGTCCACCCAAACCCATGTCCATTGAGTCGGTGATGCCATTCAACCATCTCATCCTCTGTCATCCCCTTCTCCTCCTGCCCTCAATCTTTCCCAGCATCAGGGTCTTTTCCAATGAGTCAGCTCTTTGCATGAGGTGGCCAAAGTATTGGAGTTTCAGCTTCAACATCAGTCCTTCCAATGAACACCCAGGACTGATCTCCTTTAGGCAAAGTAAAATTTTTGCCAAATAGTCCTCTAGAAGTAGACTTTGAACTCCCACTCATACTCCATTATTGATAGGATATTCTCTCCATATTATATTACTGCTGACTCTTCAATTATTGTGCTTCTTATCAAGTTCCTTTAGGTATGTGAGTTTGCAAACCCTTATCTACTAGATCAGGAAATCCCTGTTTGACATTCAGAGCACTTATACTTACGGGGCCACAAAGATAGAAGTTTAATTTTCTTTCCTGTGGTAAATCTTTAAAACAGTATGTTATTTCTTGATAATTTCATCCTTATTTATGGATTTAATTACCAACCATGTTGCCAACTCATTATTTTCAACTGCCTACCAAACACTTCTCAATCTTTGTCTCTTTTGCTAGACAAATAAATGAATTTATGTTTCTAAGAAATGAAACATAACAGTTTAATACATTTAGGTTGAAACATTGGAGTAGAAAGCCTATTGCATATTTCAGTTCAAATATTGTGGCTGTGTTCAGAGTAACACTGCTTAAATAGAAACCCGCTTGGGCCTTTTCTGGTTGCTATAGACTGTGTTTAAAAACTTCCTGAGCAGTGAGAAGAGCAAGCCCCACACTTATGAAAGCTTTACCACCTCATATTCAGTAGTTGGGCTCACAGTCAGCTGCTCTGTCTGCAAAGCAGCATCTGTCATTCCAGCTCTTTCATTGGTATTCTGCCCTGATCTGAAAATGCTCAGTATTCAGCGTAACTAGAAAACTCCACAATGGAGATATAGTAGAGCTTGAAATTTTGATTTGAAATAGACATTAAAATGCAGGATATTATCTCTGAATCTAATTCTTTGCCAGTGTATATTGGTCCAACTCTGGTTTCTGGTGGCCTGGGAAGAGCCTAGAGTTGGTCTACTTTTCGCCTTTACTTAAAATGTATGGAGGTACATGTAAATCCCAAACTCCCTAACTGTCCCTCTCCCATTCCCACTGGTAACCATAAGTCCCTTTGCTAAATCTGTGAGTCTGTTTCTGTTTCATGAATAAGTTTATTTGTGTTATTTCTTTTTAGATTCTACTTATAAGTGATATCATGTACACAGTGCTATATTTAAAATGGATAGCCAACAGGGCCCTACTGTACAGCACAGGGAACTCTGCTCAATGTTATGTGGTAGTCTGGATGGGAGAGGAGTTTGAGGGAGAGTGGATACATGTATATGGATGGCTGGGTCTTGTCGCTGTGCCCCTGAAACTGTCGCAGCACTGTTAATAAGCTGTACTCCAATATCAAATAAGAAGTTTTTAAAAAGTTTGTAGGTAATTGCAGTAACTGAAAATGACATATCTAGAGTGATATGGTAAGAATTCCAAAATGAAGTCACTAATCATATATAGAGTCAGGCTTAGAAAGACAGCCAAGAGGTTCAGCCAAATGAGATTCTGGGAATCAATGAGAAATGAAGTAAGCACTTCAGAGTGGCGAAACTTAGCTATGCTAACTTACATCTTTATCAGTTCAGTTCAGTTCAGTCATTCAACGTGTCCGACTCTTTGCAACCCCATGAATCACAGCACGCTAGGCCTGCCTGTCCATCACCAACTCACGGAGTTCACCCAAACTCATGTCCATCGAGTTGTCTCATCCTCTGTCGTCCCCTTCTCCTCCTGCCCCCAAATCCCTCAGAGCATCAGGGTCCTTTCCAAAGAGTCAACTCTTCGCATGAGATGGCCAGAGTATCGGAGTTTCAGCTTTAGCATCATTCCTTCCAATGAACACCCAGGACTGATCTCCTTAGAATGGACTGGTTGGATCTCCTTGCAGTCCAAGGGATGCTCAAGAGTCTTCTCCAACACCACAGTTCAAAAGCATCAACTCCTCGGTGCTCAGCTTTCTTCACAGTCCAAGTCTCACACCCATACATGACCACTGGAAAAACTATAGCCTTGACTAGATGGACCTTAGTCGGTAAAGTAATGTCTGTGCTTTTGAATATGCTATCTAGGTTGGTCATAACTTTCCTTCCAAGCACTAAGCGTCTTTGAATTTCATGGCTGCAGTCACCATCTGCAGTGATTTTTGGAGCCCCAAAAAATAAAGTCTGACACTGTTTCCACTGTTTCCCCATCTACTTGCTATGAAGTGATGGGACCAGATGCCATGATCTTCGTTTTCTGAATGTTGAGCTTTAAGCCAACTTTTTCTTTCTCCTCTTTCACTTTCGTCAAGAGGTTTTTTAGTTCCTCTTCACTTTCTGCCATAAAGGTGGTGTCATCTGCATATCTGAGGTTATTGATATTTCT
>SJYX01014357.1:35154-47320 GCA_006410675.1 Oreotragus oreotragus
GACAATATACAGCCTTGATGTACTCCTTTTCCTGTTTGGAACCAGTCTGTTGTTCCATGTCCAGTTCTAACTGTTGCTTCCTGACCTGCATATAGGTTTCTCAAGAAGCAGGTCAGGTGGTCTGGTATTCCCATCTCTTTCAGAATTTTCCACAGTTTATTGTGATCCACACAAAGAATTTGGCATAGTCAATAAAGCAGAAATAGATGTTTTTCTGGAACCCTCTTGCTTTTCTGATCAGCAGATGTTGGCAATTTGATCTCTGGTTCCTCTGCCTTTTCTAAAACCAGCTTGAACATCTGGAAGTTCACGATTCACGTATCGCTGAAGCCTGGCTTGGAGAATTTTGAGCATTACTTTACTAGCGTGTGTGATGAGTGCAATTGTGTGGTAGTTTGAGCATTCTTTGGCATTGCCTTTCTTTGAGATTGGAATGAAAACTGACCTTTTCCAGTCCTGTAGCCACTGCTGAGTTTTCCAAATTTGCTGGCAAATTGAGTGCAGCACTTTGACAGCATCGTCTTTCAGGATTTGAAATAGCTCAACTGGAATTCTATCACCTCCACTAGCTTTGTTCATAGTGATGGTTTCTAAGGCCCACTTGACTTCACACTCGAGGATGTCTGGCTCTAGGTGAGTGATCACACCATCATGATTATCTGGGTCATGAAGATCTTTTTTATACAGTTCTTCTATGTATTCTTGCCACCTCTTCTTAATATCTTCTGCTTCTGTCTTCTTCATATCTTCTGCTTCTGTTAGGTACATACCATTTCTGTCCTTTATGCTGAGTCGTGTTAAAAAAGAACCAGGACGCTGAGTGGGTGGTCTCCCTCTCTCTCTGGTCTTTAGAGGAAATTAGGAGGCCTGTGGGGAAGACAGGGAGAGGCCCATTAGCTCTCCCCAGTCCTCCTTCCCCAGCTCTCAGGCGGCACTGTCTCCCCCGTGACTGATGGCGAGTCATGGCAGGGGGCTGATTTAGAAGAAACGAGGCCAGGAGACCCCTCAGCTCCCATGCTGGAGACACCCCATTAATCTTTAACAAACAGGAAGTTCCAGGAACCCGTGTGCTCAAGTAATGAGGCCTGGTTTTCCAGGACTCCCTCCAGGGAAAAGGAATTAACCACCAGAGGTCCCGTGAGCAGGAATCTGATTCCCTAAGGAGGGGGACTTTCCCAGCCATCCAGTGGTTCGGACTTTGCCTTCCAATGCAAGGGAACACGGGTTTGATCCCTGCTCAGGGGCACTAAGATCCCACGTGCCTTGGGGTCAAAAAACATAAAACTGAGGCAATATTGTAACAAATTCAATAAAGACTTTAAAGATGGGCCACATCAGAGAATCTTTAAAGAAGAAAGAGCGAGGGTGGGCTTGATCTCAGTCTCTCTCATTTGGGGCCACTTTGACCATCCCCCCGCAATAGACTCAGGCCATAAATACCATCAATTCCCTAATATGTCTCTTTGCAGATACTCATTTTTATTTATTTATTTGGGTTTTGGTTTCTTTTGCCTGGTTGTGAGGTTTGCAAGATCTTAGTTCCATGACCGGGGTTGGAACCTGTGTCCTTGCAGTGAAAGCATGGAGTCTTAGCTACGAGACTGCCCGGGAATTCCCTGGACATTCATTTGTTTAAAAAACAACTTTACTGAAGAGTAATTGACAGGTAATAAGTTGCACCTATTTAAAGTATAGGTGGTACCTATTTAAAGTATAACTATCTTCCCAACCCAGGGATTAAACTCAGGTCTCCCGCGTTGCAAGCAGATTCTTTCAGTTGAGTCACAAGGCAAGCCCAAGAATACTGGTGTGGGTAGTCTATCCCTTTTCCAGGGAATCTTCCTGACCTAGGAATCGAACCCAGGTTTCCTGCATTGCAGGCAGATTCTTTACCAACTGAGCTATCAGGAAAGCCCTTTGATACAGCATATGCCTTAAAACCATCACCACAGTCAAGATACTAAACATATCCATCACCTGTGAAAATTCTCTCTTTGCAATTCTTCCCTCTTGCCTCTCTCCACACTCCCATCCCCAGATAGCCTCCGGTCTGCTTTCTCTCAGTATAGATGACTTTGCATTTGCTAAAGTTGAATAGGAAAGAGGTCATATAATATGCAGTCTTTTTTGATCTGCCTTCTTGCAGTTAGCATAACATTTGGAAGTTCATCAGTGCCATCTGTGTGTATCAATAGTTCATTCCTTGTTACAGAAGAGCAGTATTCCATCATGTGCGTAGACCAGAGTGTTTATTGATTCCTCTGCTGATGGACATTTGTAAAGCCTTTCTCTATCATTTTTAAAAACACATTAAAAATGTTTATCTATTTGGCTGCATTGGGTCTTAGTGGCAGCATACAGAATCTTTAGTTGTGAGGCTTGGACTTAGTGACTCCGAGACATGTGGTACCTTAATTCCCCAACCAGGGATCAAACCCACATCTCCTAGCATGGCAAGGCAGATTCTTAACCACTGGACCACCACGGAAGTCCTTCTCTCTTTCATTTTAAATAAACTTTTAATTTTAGAATAGTTTGATTTACAGGAAAACTGAAAAGCTAGTACAGAGAGTTCTGTATACACCCACACTCTGTTTCTCCTATTAGTATCTTACACTGTTCTGGTACATTTGTCACTTTCAATGAACCGATATCCATACATTATTATTAACTGAAGTCCATCCTTTATTTAGATTTCCTTAATTTTACCCATTGTCCCAGGATCTCATCCATGATACCACATCACACCTAACGGTCCTAACTCCTTAGGATTGTCTTGACTGAGATAGTTTCTCAGACTTCCCCTGCCCTTCACCTGGGGTTTGTCAGATGTTTTTCTCATGACTACATTGGGTGATGGTCTTCGGGAGGAAGACCACAGAGTCAAGGTACCATCTTCATCACACCGTATCCAAGGTGCATCAATGACCAACATGATTTCCTGCTGTTAACCTTGATCATCTGAATGTCTTAGTGTTCTAAAACTTCATAATTCTAAGATTTTAAAATTCAGTAATTCTCACACTTTGTATATTTTATTTTAAAATTCTATTTACTTAATATTCTAAAAAGTCTATGCTTCCCTGATTCTTATGCAGTTATAAAGCTTCAAGGGTATAAGGCAGCTTAAAGCTAGTTTATAAAGTTAATTAGCTTCATATTCTTGTGTGCTTGTGTTCACTCACTTAGTCGTGTCTGGCTCTTTGCAGCCCCATGGGCTGTAGCCTGCCAAGCTCCTCTGCCTGTGGAATTTTCCAGGCAAGAATACTGGAATGGGTTGCCATTTCCTCCTCCAGGAAATCTTCCTGACCCAGGGATCAAAGCTGCATGTCTTGCTTCTCCTGCATTGGCAGGCAGATTCTTTATCACTAGTGCCACAAAAATTCCCAGATCTTACTCATGACATTTTCTAAAATATTATGATTCTTAGGTTATATAAATTAAGAGCTGTCAGGCTTTAAGGACTCAATTTTAAAAGACTTCTCTAATTCTGAAATTTTATGGTTCTGAGTTCTTATAGAGCTAGAATTTTAAGATTCTCTTGGTTTAATATTTAGAAACTCTGATTTTAAGATGCTGTTGTTTTGTCTCCTAAAATTCTAAAATAATGTAGTTGTAAGTGTCTCTTGAGCTAATATTCTAAAATTCCCTCACTCCAAGATTCTACGATCTCTTGCAGAATCTGCAGCGGAGAGATATCTCTGAAGCCAAATAGTCATCTTCCCGGCGCTTGGATCCAGATTCTCCTGGGGCTCACTAGTCCAGTTCTAGATTTAGCTCAAGATCCAGCGCCTGGCTCTGGAATAGAACTTGAAGATCACCAGCTCTAGGTGGCTATCTTCTCCACATCCACAAGGGGCACCTTAGGTGCATTGAAGGCTGGCTTCCGTGGACCCAGGAGCTGTCACAGGCATGGAGATGCTGCTTAGTTAAATGAGCAGACACCAGTTGGTAGATGACAGGTCCTCGAGAGAACACAAGACCAGACCAGTAAGTTGTGTTGAAGGCTTCTTAGCTGGCAGGCTCTTGTATCCCGATGAAAACGGAGAGCTGTTTCTTCAGACCCTTTCCTTCCTTTCCTATTTTGACATTTTGCCTGGAGCCAGTCCTTGCTAAAGGCCAATTTTCTTCCCCATCTCCTTACGATTTATGGTCCTTCCGGGTTGCTATCTTTGCTGGGTAATAGAGATGAGAGAGCAAAGTGGGTGATCGTTTTGCGCAGGAGGGATGTCAAAGCTATTTCTCCCAATCCTTCCAGTTTCTTCTCACTTGCCTTACAACTCTTGGAGAGGATGTATGAGGCAGGGGGTTTTCAGTTTCAAATACAGGAACCTCACTCTGCCAATTAGGATTGTATTTGGCTGCAGATGATAGAAATGCAAGTACAATAGTTGAAACAAGCAGAGGGGTTATTTTTTCACAGGTAACAAGAAATCCAGAGATAAACATTGCATTTATCATCCAGATAGGAAAAAGTGGAAGGGCAGAGAGCAAAGAGCTAAGAGCCTTCTCCCAGGGTCTTGTGTTTTTTCCTTGAGAATGAATGTCCTGCCAAGAACTGCCACTCATCTCATTGCCTAGAACTGGGTCACATGGCCACTGAGAGCTGCAAAAAGGTCTGAACAAACATTTCAGTTAGCTGCATTGCGGCCTCAAGCAAAATCTGGATAGTATGGATAAGGAAGAGAGGAAAAATGGATACTGATAGATGACCAGCAGCATCTTCCATATCAATAAAACATATGTAACTGGTGGCTCAGACAACGAAGAATCTACCTGCAATGCAGGAGACCTGGGTTCGATCTCTGGGTTGGGAAGATCCCCTGGAGAAGGGAATGGTTACCCCCTCCAGTATTCTTGCCTGGACAGTCCCATGGACAGAAGAGCCTGGCAGGCTACAGTTCACAGGGTCGCAAAGAGTCGGACATGACTGAGCTACTAACACACACACACACACACGCAACTAACGATAAAAGGAGAGAATCCTGACATACATGGGTTTCAGGCATGGCTGGATCCATGTGCTCAAACAATGTTGTTAGTAATTGTGGTTCCTCTGTGTGGCTCCACTCTGGGTGGCAAAATGGCTTCTAGCAACTGCAAGCTGACTTTGCTATGCTATCAGGTCAGCCGTCCCGAGAAAGAAGAACACGTCTTTCCTGGTAGCATTAGGGGGTCAGACACCCATCTCTGGCTTACTCCAGTATGGCTGGGAACAGAACTTGTGGTGGGAAACATACTTGGATTGACCAGGCTTGGGGAGTGTCCTGGGGCTGCAGGTGGAGTCAGCGCCAGTGAAACCACATGGGTGGAGATGGAGGAGATGGAGGCAAGCACAAGCGGGGACAGGAAAGGTCATCTGTTTCCACACGAGGATGGACGTGGACATGACAAGTTGTTGTCTGGAAAATCCCATGGACAGAGGGGCCTGGCGGGCTGCAGCGCATGGGGTCTCAGAGAGTCAGACACGACTGTGTGACTAACACTTTCATTTTTTTTTTTTCATGGAATGCTAAACATGGGCCAAGCCTCTTGCTACATACTTTACATGCGTGTTCTCATTCATCCTCCTCACAACAGCTCCATGAGTAGGTAAGATGATGGAGGTTGGGGAAAGGAGGTTCTCCCGTTTTTTATCCGTGTTTTCTCCATTACTCCCAGTGAAGGTCAACAGAGGATCAGCAAAGTTTCTGAAAAGTCAGAAGAGTTGGGTTTCATTCAGTCATCACATATTCCTTATTCTTCCTGTGTGATTTCAAGTTCCTCACATTCCTCTTTTAAAGACCTCAGTGCCCCCTGCGAAAGGTGCAGACCTTCCTAAAACCCTTTCATCCTTAAGACTATTGGCTCTGAGGTCAGACACCTTTGTTTCATTCTAGTTTCTGCCGCTTCCCAGCTCTGTGGCCTTGGGCAATTCACTTCCCTGTTTGGAACCTCCGTTTCCCCAACCTCCATCAACCTACCTACTCATAGAGCTGTTGTGAGAAGGATGAATGAGAACATGCATGTAGAGAGACGCTTAGCCCATGTTTAGCATTCCATGGAAAAAAAAAAAAATTTTTTTTTTTCATGGAATGCTAAACATGGGCCAAGCCTCTTGCTACATACTTTACATGCGTGTTCTCATTCATCCTCCTCACAACAGCTCCATGAGTAGGTAAGATGATGGAGGTTGGGGAAAGGAGGTTCTCCCGTTTTTTATCCGTGTTTTCTCCATTACTCCCAGTGAAGGTCAACAGAGGATCAGCAAAGTTTCTCAAAAGTCAGAAGAGTTGGGTTTCATTCAGTCATCACATATTCCTTATTCTTCCTGTGTGATTTCAAGTTCCTCACATTCCTCTTTTAAAGACCTCAGTGCCCCCTGCGAAAGGTGCAGACCTTCCTAAAACCCTTTCATCCTTAAGACTATTGGCTCTGAGGTCAGACACCTTTGTTTCATTCTAGTTTCTGCCGCTTCCCAGCTCTGTGGCCTTGGGCAATTCACTTCCCTGTTTGGAACCTCCGTTTCCCCAACCTCCATCAACCTACCTACTCATAGAGCTGTTGTGAGAAGGATGAATGAGAACATGCATGTAGAGAGACGCTTAGCCCATGTTTAGCATTCCATGGAAAAAAAAAAAAGTGAAAATGTTAGTCGCACAGTCTTGTCTGACTCTCTGAGACCCCATGGGCTGTAGCCCGCCAGGCTCCTCTGTCCATGGGATTCTCCAGGCAACAATTTTGGCAGTAGTCATCATCACCATCATCCTGGTTATTATTATTATTATCAGCCTCAGGCCCCTGCCCCAGGAAGATTCCCACAGAGGCTCAAAGCATCATAGCGATGTAGAACAGACCCTCAAATACAGGAACTCAGTTCCCTTTGCCTACCTCTCATCTCACCTCCAACAGCCAACTGCCTTTTCCAGCTTTTGCTTGGGTTGTCTCCGCCTCATCATAGCTTGGGGGACAGTGGCTGACCCCTTCTTTAAATTCATCTTCCTCCGTGTTCCAGGAGGGCCATCCCTGTTGGAAAAAAATGACTCACAAAAGATCCCTCAGCAGCAATTATCTAAATGGGAGGCTGGGAGGGGGAGCGCCATTTAGAATCCACTTCATTGCGGGATTAGCTAATTAATTAACGGTTTCACTGACAACTCGTCGGAGAAGTGTGTGTTAAACAGGAGCGCAGTGGGGCGTGATTTATAGACTTTGACACCCCCATCCCCAGCCTCTCCAGCCAAGCCCCCTCCCTTCCACTCACCCCACGGCCCCCACCTTTTTGCTCACCACATCCCCCGACCCAGAGCAGGGAAGCCTGGGGACCGTCTCGGGAGCTTCCTCTGGAGTCCTGGGGCTGGGCTGCTGGCTGGGGGAGGGCGGGGCACGTGGAGATGACAGAAGGGCGGCCGGGGAGGGGGTAGTGGACTGGGGTGACAGGGAGACAATGAAGAGATAACAAGGCAGCTGAGGCTCCAGGGATGGCTGCATCTGCCCCTTGCCCCCAGCCCAGAGCCACTCCATCTGTGCCCGTCCCGGCACGCAGGGTCCCGTAGGCACCTGCCGGTCACCGCTGCTCCCCCCGCCTCCTAGCAGTCCGGGGCTTTTCAGAGTCCTGTCCACGCTATTCGTGGAAAAGAGAGCACTGTTCAGGGAGACTGGAGATTGGGCTTCAACTTTCTCTTGGGAAGGAGGTTTAGAGGACTTGAAATAGATGAGGGAAGATGAAGGGCAGGGTGCAAAAGCAGGGTGAGAAAGACAGGAGCCGGAAGTGAGGATGTGTACATTCTCACCGACTTCCTGCACCAAGGTTTACTCCAAACCCATCCCACAGGCCACCTGCACCAGCACCACCCGGAGGACAGCGGGTCAACCCTATGCTTGACCCGGATAGAGTATGCACCAACCCAACATCAAACTCAGTTGTGGGGCCAGGTGTACGCAGTGTTAACACCTGATTCCGAATGCCAGGAAAGCGAAAGTGCTTGACCAGTGCTTTTGCTAAAGGAGACTAATTTGATCCATACGGTGAACCTGGTAAAGCCCAGATCCGTATTTCAGCTTTGGATTCTCTTTGCTACCATGGAAATTCTCAGCCAGCTGCAGGGTGAATGTGGGGGCCTGGAGTTGCAAGGCGAATGTTGTGTGGGTAGACAGACAGGCAGGCAGGTTTTGGGGACAGAGATTCTGGAGCATCCATAGATGCTGTTAAGCATGGATGACCTTAGAAGGAGTGCTGTGTGCTTAGTTGCTCAATTGCATCTGACTCTTTGGGACCTATTGGACTGTAACCCGCCAGGCTCCTCTGTCCATGGGATTTTTCAGGCAAGAATACCGGAGTGGGTTGCCAATTCCTTACCCAGAGGATCTTTCCAACCCAGGGATTGAACCCACGTATCTCGTGTCTCCTGCTTTACAGGCAGATTCTTTACATGCTTGAGCCATCAGGGAAGCCCCCAGAAGAGGTGACGTATCTTCAGATTCAGTTCAGTTCAGTCGCTCAGTCGCGTCCGACTCTTTGCGACCCCATGAATCGCAGCACGCCAGGCCTCTCTGTCCATCACCAACTCCCGGAGTTCGCTCAGACTCGCATCCATCGAGTCAGTGATGCCATTAGTGTCTCTGAAATTGTTTCCTTCTCTCCGTGATTCTAGAAGAATCATCCAAATCCTTCACACCATGGACCGAGGTGAGTGAGGACACCAGCAAAGAGATGCTTCACAGGGCAACCCGTGAGACACCCCCACACCCCCGCAGGGCTCTTCCCATTGGTCCCTACTCTCTCCCTACTCCCGCCAGCACCCACTCACTGAGTGGGACTCAGCCCCACCTCTCAGTCATCAGGGCTTTGTTCACCAGGTGCTGAGAGGAGGCGCCTGGGCTGGGTCAGGTCCACCAGGAAGGTCCTTTCTCCAAGGAGATGGACTATGCTGTGGGGGTCTTGCTGGAAACCACCCTGCCAGGGGGATGGGGAGATGGAAAGAGAGGAAAGGGGTCCATGTCTGTCCCACTCCAGCACAGAGGCTTCTGAAAGAGGACTTGGAGAGTCCATTCTGCCTTGCGTGGTAGGAGCCATTGTCCCCACTGTATCGATGAGCAGAGGCATTAGATTAAGTGGCCACATTAGTGAATAATGGAGTTCAGTAAATGTTTTACATATATGTAAATGTGCATATGTTATATATGTATTGTGTGTGTGTAAAAGGCAGTAAAAAAATATATATCTATCCTAACAGTAGAGCGGTTCCTGGCAGAGTGAGGATTCAGTAAATGTAATTATTATTTTGCTTTATGTATCTGCAAAGCAGACCCCACTAGGAGCCTCACATTCATCACCTGCTTCAGTCTTCACAAGGGCTCCCTAAGGAGGGTAGTAGAATGCTTTCCATCACACAGGAGAAAAAAGAGAGGCACAGAGAGAGTAGGAGGCTTCCCCAAGGTCACACAGCGGGTGTTGGTGGAGCTGGATGTTTGGAACTGGGCGAAAGCGGTAGGCGGGCGGTCAGAGCCTGACATCATCTCTGGATCTTGAGACCTCATTTTGCTGGGAAGCCTATGTGAGTGTCAGGCCTGCTCACTCCGCCTCAGCTGTGGACCCCTTCCAGGCCCAAGTTTCAGCCTCGCAGACCGAAGTCAGGTGTCGAAATCCTTCCTCTGAGTCCGCAGGTGGGGAAGTGAGGCTCAGAGAGGGACAGGGGCTTGCCCCAGGTCACACAGCCCACCAGGGCCAGGGCGGGAGGAGACCCTTGACCTCCCGCTGCCCTTGGCCCTCCCCAGCTCAGAGTTCAAGGATGCGGAGAGGACCAGCCAGGGGTTAAAATGCACCCAAACGCGACACGGCAGCCCCAGCCGCCCCCCGGCCCGGGCTCGCTCCCAGACCGCCGCCCCCACCGCGGGCCGGCCCGCATCTGGGCGCAGGAACAGATTTCCCGTTTCACACAGCGCACAATGGGCCGCCTCAAAGGCGCGCCGCGAGCATTGTTCGGGCCGGCGCCCGCGCGTCCTACCTCCGCGCGCGAATTAACCCCCGTCACCCTCGCCATTGTCGCCGCGCACTTCGGGGCCGGCCACAAAGGCGCCAGAAAACCCTGCCGTGTTCGGAAGGATGGGGGCGGGGGGAGGGAGCCACCGGGATGCGAGGTAGGGCTGTCTCTTATACACATCTAGATGTGTATAAGAGACAGAGCCTGGGGACCGTCTCGGGAGCTTCCTCTGGAGTCCTGGGGCTGGGCTGCTGGCTGGGGGAGGGCGGGGCACGTGGAGATGACAGAAGGGCGGCCGGGGAGGGGGTAGTGGACTGGGGTGACAGGGAGACAATGAAGAGATAACAAGGCAGCTGAGGCTCCAGGGATGGCTGCATCTGCCCCTTGCCCCCAGCCCAGAGCCACTCCATCTGTGCCCGTCCCGGCACGCAGGGTCCCGTAGGCACCTGCCGGTCACCGCTGCTCCCCCAGCCTCCCAGCAGTCCGGGGCTTTTCAGAGTCCTGTCCACGCTATTCGTGGAAAAGAGAGCACTGTTCAGGGAGACTGGAGATTGGGCTTCAACTTTCTCTTGGGAAGGAGGTTTAGAGGACTTGAAATAGATGAGGGAAGATGAAGGGCAGGGTGCAAAAGCAGGGTGAGAAAGACAGGAGCCGGAAGTGAGNTCCGCCAGGTGCCTTCTGCTCTCTGAGACTCAATTCCCTCATCTGAAAAATGAGGCCACTACCGTCCATGTCAGAGTGTTGTTTCTAGGTTTAAATGAGAACATAAGGCATTATGGCAGCAGACAAGACTCCGTGAATGACAGATGTTATTATTACATCCTGATCAAGCTTTACTGGAGAAGAGAGAAGCATCTCACGGGATCTGGGGGGTGGGCTGCCTGCCGGCAAACGTGCCTTCCTCAATGTAGTGTCTGCTCTGCCCAGAGGCTTTGGGTGTGGAGATGACCAAGACAGCCCAGCCTTGCAGGAACACTCCCTAATGCTTCTGGAGTGAGCCAGGTAGGTGTGGCGGTGACCCATCATGGCATGCAGAAGTGAGCTGAGGTGGTCAGGGAGGGCTTCTAGGAGTTGGTGACCTTGATCCAGAATTGTCCGTATTATGACTGTGAGATGATTGTGAGAATCCACATTGCACACCCCCAGGGCTGTCTCTTATACACATCTGGTGGGGGGCGGCTGGAGCAGGGGCGGGGCATAGGCAAGAAAGAAGGGTCACTTGGAGCCCAAGGGTGGGAGGGCAGAAAGGGGGAGAGCGGGTGGGGCAGGCAGGGTGGAGGGTGCTTGGAGAGGAAGGAGCTGGCTGGCCGAATTGGGGAGAGGGGCGAATCTTCTCTGCTATCCACAGCCCCGGTCTTTGGGTCCACGTTAGCTTTCTCTCTCTGTGTTCCTCCCCGCTTCCCTCCTTCCCTTCCTTTCTCCCTTCTTCTCCTCTCCATTCTTTCCCCGTCTGCCCGTGGCTGTCTCCCTGTCTCTATCTCTCCACCCTTGTGTTTCCACGTCTTTCCTTCTCCGTAATCTCTTTTTATTCCGCTTTACGTCTCTGGTTATTTGACTCTGCCTCTGCCTCCATCTCTGGGTCCGTCTCTGTATGTCCCACTGTCTCCATCTCTCTGCCTCTCCGATTCTGTCTCTCTCTGCTTCTGACCGTCTTACTCTGCCTCTCTTTGCTGCTTTGGTTCCCTGTTTCTGTGAATGTGTCTGTCTGTCCGTCTCTCTCCAGGACAAAGAAGGATGCCCTTGGTGGAGACTCAGCCCCTGCAGTTGGATAGCTGCCCTGCCTCCTGCCCCTGCTCCTCCCACAAACAGTTGTATTGACATCTCAGGAAAGAAGGGCGTGAGTGGGGGCTTCATGGAGCCCATTGTACAGATGGGGAAGCTGAGGCTCAAGAGGTGTCACTCCAGGGATTATATGCCCTGCCCTGCCCTATTTTCTGGAATCAAATATTCAAAAAAATAACCAAGTTGTCCAAGAGTGACCTCTAGCATCCTGGGACATTGTCCCTTCTCAGCAGGGGTCTGTGTCTTGAGTCTCCCAGGCAGGCAGGCAGGCCCCTAGGTCCCCAGGCCCCAGCCTTGGAGATAGCTCTTGGAGACCCCAACTCACCATCTCCTACTCAGCTAGTAATGCCTCCCAGACTGATCCTGTGCTTCTGCTGGGGTGAGTCCTTTCTCTGGGGCCTCCTGCTGCACTGTGGGGGTGC
>SJYX01014357.1:52645-125584 GCA_006410675.1 Oreotragus oreotragus
GAACTAAGCATCATGTAATTGCCCTGGCTCTTCTGTGAAATTTGTTTCAGGACACATTAGTTCCAGTGAATTTAGCTGAACAGCGGGGAGCCCTGAGAAATGATTTGCAATTAGCCGCAGCCCCACGGCCCCCCGTTGGGACGTGAGACTTGGGCACTGAGTGGGGAATGGCCAGGGGGTGGGGCTGCCACCCAGTGCCCATGGAGACGGTGTGGCAGTGGCTGAACTTGACCATCTCAGACCTGACTGGTCTCTGAGCCTGGTAGGGCCTGACTGGTGCTGAAGTAGGGACAGTTTACTCCTGAATAGTCAAGACCAAGACCTACTCAGGCCAGAAAGGCGTTAGGAATGATCTGCTCTTGCCCTTCATAGAGGGGGTGCTGGATGGGACTCTGACCGTGGCACACTCTTGCCTCTGTAGAAATGGTACCCTGAACATCTCTTTGCAAGCCACTGTGCTCTCGGCACTGTGCTGGGTGCTTCCCCTCCGATCATAAATCCTCCCGAACAGGGAGGCAGGGAGATGACTCCTATTTGCAGGTAAAATGGATGTTCAGAGAGGTTATGGGATTCTTGCAAGGCCACTCCGGAAGTGGCAGGAGGAGGACTTGAACTCTGGCCTGTTGGACTTTCAAGGTCATTACAGCTGCCTCTTACAGTGACCTCCAAGGGGAGGCAGAAGAGGGTGGTGATTAAGGCCCACCAGGTACAAGTCTCAGCTCTGGCTGTGTGACCTCCGCCAGGTGCCTTCTGCTCTCTGAGACTCAATTCCCTCATCTGAAAAATGAGGCCACTACCGTCCATGTCAGAGTGTTGTTTCTAGGTTTAAATGAGAACATAAGGCATTATGGCAGCAGACAAGACTCCGTGAATGACAGATGTTATTATTACATCCTGATCAAGCTTTACTGGAGAAGAGAGAAGCATCTCACGGGATCTGGGGCGTGGGCTGCCTGCCGGCAAACGTGCCTTCCTCAATGTAGTGTCTGCTCTGCCCAGAGGCTTTGAGTGGGTGTGGAGATGACCAAGACAGCCCAGCCTTGCAGGAACACTCCCTAATGCTTCTGGAGTGAGCCAGGTAGGTGTGGCGGTGACCCATCATGGCATGCAGAAGTGAGCTGAGGTGGTCAGGGAGGGCTTCTAGGAGTTGGTGACCTTGATCCAGAATTGTCCGTATTATGACTGTGAGATGATTGTGAGAATCCACATTGCACACCCCCAGGGGATGCCCTTCCCATTGTGTTTCATGTCATACAACACAGCAACTCTCATTTTGATAAAGATGGTAAACACTTGCCCCATGCCAGGCGCTGTCTTAAGCTCCTTACAGATATTTTTAGCTCATTTGTTCCTTACTTAATTTTACAAGGTGGCTCCTATTATAAGCCCATTTTTGTTTCTGGTTTTTTGTTGTTTTTTTTTTGTCTGCACCATGCAGTGTGTGGGATCTTAGTTCTTGGACTAAAGATTGAACCCATGCCCACTGCAGTGGAAGCATAGACTCTGAACTACTGGACCTCCAGGGAAGTCCCTAGGTCCACTTTTCAATGAAGAGGAAAATAAAACAAGGACAGCTTTTTTCCTCTGGTCACACAGTAAAAGGTGTTGCTGGGAATCAACCCAGGCCTAGACAGCTCTCGAATCACCCTAACCATTACACTCTCCTACCTACTTCCCCAATGCCTTTCTTTCTACTTTCTGCTGGTCACTTGCCACTCATTGTGCTCCCATGAATGAACCAGTCAGGGCAAGACAGTCAGCCATGCTCCCCACATGTCATGAGAACCCTGGATAGTGACTCAGGGGTGGCAGGGACCCCATTTAGAGTCTGACCTCAAAGCCAGCCTGCTTCCTTTTTGGGGTGGGGTGTGGCCAGACATTTTGCTAAGTGTAAGCCCAAGACCCTGAGGATGTTTAGAGATTCTCCTGTGAAGAGGAAGACATGGCTGTTGGCTGTCAGCCGTCACACCTCCTGCTCCTCCTGACATAGCTCCTGGCACATAGTAGGCCTTCAGCGAAGTGAACTTGGCCATCTCAGGGAAAATGTTTCCCATCTCAGAGACTTGCCTGGCCTCAGCCAGTAGCAAGGGTGAGAAGTACATGATTTGCAAGCAAAAGTGAAGGAAGGAAACCAGCATTTCTGAAACTGCCTCTTCTGCATTACTCGGTTTTGGAAGAAAAAGCCAGGCAGTTGGAGCTGGGAGCCTTCATGGAACATGGAAAGTGATCTGTGAGCTAGGGTGATCAGGGAGGGCTTCTGGGAGGAGGTGACCTTGATCTGGAATTTGCCTCTCAGGACTGGGGGCTCCACATGTCTCAACTCCAAGGGGCTTTCACTTCTGCCCCTGTCCCAGACCAGAGAGGTAGGTCATTCTTACAATAAGAAAACTGAAGGCCGGGCTTCCCTGGTTTTACAGTGGATAAGAATCTACCTGCCAGTGTAGGGGTCATGGGTTCAATCCTGGCCCAGGAATATCCCACATGCCATGGAGAAGCTAAGCCTGTGCTCTGTAACTGCTGAGCCTGTGCTCTAGAGTCCGTGAGCCACAACTAGGGAGCCCGTAACTTACAGTGGCTGCAGTAGCTACATTCAGTAGCTGTAAGCACGGAAGCCCAGGCACCTAGAGCCTGTGTTCCGCGACCAGCCGCCGTGATGAGCGGCGCTCACGCTGCATCGAAGAGGAGCCCGCACTTGCCTCAAGTAGAGAAAGCCCTCATGCAGCAGTAAAGACCCACAGCAGCCGGTAAAGGAACAAATCTTAAAAGAAAAAAAAGAATGCTGAGGACCAGTTGGTTTGGTCCCATGCAGCTAAAACGAGAGATGCCCACCTGTCTCAACTTGCCTAAGACTGTTCGTTTTAGCACTGAAATTCCAGCATCCCAGGAAACCCCTCAGTCCGGGCAAACTGGAATGATTGGTCACCCTCGTTTTAAGCGACTGGACTGGGATTTGAACCCAAGGCCAGCCAACTTCTCTCAGCCCCCTCTCCCCCAGGACCCGCCTCCCTCAGCCATTTCTACCCTGTTCCTCCTCCTCTTCTGAATTCATCTGCTCTCCCCGGAGTACTGCCCTGTCCCACGCCTTCTGCGGATTTCCCCAATGCCCAGGGCTGTGATTTCTCTCTTTCTGGGGCCTTATCTTCCCTTGTCTTCTTGTGGAAGAAGAGATAAAAGTAATTCTTATGGCCGCTTCTCCACCGGCAGCGGCCGGCCGGTCCCCCTCCTGCCGTATTTCCCTGCCCGGGCCAGATAAAGGGTTAGGCCTAAGCACATGTCATTTTCTTTGTGTGAAATCAATATTCAGCAAAGTTTATCTGCCCGACATAGCAGGAAGTGCTAATTTCATCCGCGTCAATTATTTTGATGAATGTTCATAAAGCTCAGGGTGTGAGAAGTAGATAAAAGAATTACTGGAATAACGCACACGTACTACAGACACACACACACACACACACAGAGTCACCCAGGAGTTCACACTGGGGCACAAACAGACTGGATGAGGAGAAGGCGTTAACTGACAGCTGTCCCATCTACCCAGGATGCTGACCATTCAAAACATCTCGGGAAGATGGAACTGGGGTTGGATCTGAACCAAGGTGCTGGCAGTCTCTGATCTGTAGGATAATACAGCGGTTTTTGACCTCGGTGATTTAGACCCCTAGGAGACGTCTGGCAAGATCTATAGACATTTTTGGTTGGGGATGAAGATGCTACTAGTATCTCTTGGGTAGAGGCCAGGGATGCTGCTAAACATCCTCCAATGCCTAGATCTCATCACAGAGAATTATCCAGTCCATGTGTCAATGGTGCTGAGGTTGAGAAATCCTGGAATTGAGGGGTTTTTTTTTAATTTAAATTTTAAAAAGTGTCTCTCTGTAAATCTAGATCTCTCATTTCATGACAAGGAAGTACCTGTGCATTAGTACATATAGTTTTGTTTATTTTTTAACATTAGAATTATTTTTTGACATTATTTAATTTTTTAATTTCTTGGCTGCACCACGTGGCATGTAGAATCCTATTTCCCCAACCAGGGATCAAACCCACACCTCCCACCTTGGAAGTGTGGAGTCTTAACCACAGGACCACCAGGGGAGTCCCATACATATAGTTTTTAAAGGACAGGATTAAGAAACCAGAGATCAGATGCTAAATACAAGAATAAAAACGCGTATTTACTTAGGTAATTTCAACTCTTTGGTGATCCCTTGGGGAATTTACAAAAATAAAGATAAACATGTTTAAAAAAATACTTGGCCTGATAGAAATTTTCACAGCCTGAACACCCCTGGCCAGGCAATTGTCACACCGAGTGGAGATGCATGGTGCTTGCTGGGAACTGGTTCTGAGGTTCGAGAATCTTCCTGGAGGTGTGTGTGAGAATGTGCAGGCACCCGCACTTGGGCACCGCTGGCACGTGACATCTTCCTTGCTTGTTTGCCGTTTTGAGCCAGGCATGAATACAGACCCGGAAGACTCTCCTCCTTCTACCTTGCTGTTGTTCAGTTGCTAAGTCGTGTCTGACTCTTTGTGACCCCATGGCCTGCAGCACGTCAAGCTCCTCTCTTCTCCACTATCTCTCAGAGTTTACACCGAGTGGAGATGCATGGTGCTTGCTGGGAACTGGTTCTGAGGTTCGAGAATCTTCCTGGAGGTGTGTGTGAGAATGTGCAGGCACCCGCACTTGGGCACCGCTGGCCCGTGACATCTTCCTTGCTTGTTTGCCGTTTTGAGCCAGGCATGAATACAGACCCGGAAGACTCTCCTCCTTCTACCTTGCTGTTGTTCAGTTGCTAAGTCGTGTCTGACTCTTTGTGACCCCATGGCCTGCAGCACGTCAAGCTCCTCTCTTCTCCACTATCTCTCAGAGTTTGCTTAAGTCCATGTCCATTGAGTCAGTGATGCTACCTAACCATCTCATCCTCTGCCACCCTCTTCTCCTTTTGCCTTCAGTCTTTCCCAGCATCAGGGTCTTTTCCAATGAAGTGGCTCTTCGCATCAGGTGGCCCAAGTATTGGAGCTTCATTATCAGCATCAGTCCTTCCAATGCATATTCAGGGTTGATCTCCTTTAGCATGGACTGGTTGGATCTCCTTGCAGTCTAAGGGACTCTCAAGAGTCTTCTCCAACACCACAGTTCAAAAACCTCTTCTACTTAGCAGCTGAATATGAACATCCTGTGTCCAACAACACTTCTTAAACTGTCACTTGCTCTTGGATCACCTGAGGATCTTATCAACTTGCAGTCTGATTCTGCAGGTCTGGGGCAGGGCCCGAGACTGTGTTTCTCCCCAGTTCCTGGGCTAGTCAGGCTTCTGACTCATGTTTCATTGTGAGGTCAAAGGATGTGCTATTGCCGTCAAGGTTGGTTAACATCTCGAGTCACGTTTTAGTCTATCTCTGGGTGTAGCAAAAGTACTTGCAGGTAAATATTTCTAAATCATCTGCCCCAGGAGACCATCTAGGAATAATGTCCTTAACTGTTGGCAAGCAGTGGGCCAGACAATTATGACTTCAGTTAGACTTCTTGGGCTCCAGTTTCTGCATCCTGACTTACTTTGGACATCACTAATTTTTTGGAGTTTATTTTTTATTGTCAGCTTCTCCCACGGATCTCTGTTTTGTCTGATTGCTGTATCCCCAGACCCTAGGATAGCATCTGCCTTATGCAGATCCTGAATACCTATTTACTGACTAAATCCGTGTGCCTTAGTTGTCTTACCTGTAAAATGAGCATGATAACAATGATACCAATTCCATAGGGTCGTTTAAGAACTCATCAAATTTTGGTGATTATTACTATTATCATTATTACTATAACTATCATCATTGATAGCTCTGTTCGGCCTCCATGCATATTGTGCCAGTTACTATAGTTGCCTAACTAAAAGACCCTAAACACAGTGGTTTAAAACAATCCCAGGTGATCCAATGGTTACATACCCACCTTGCAATGCCAAGGACATGTGTTCAATCCCCAGTCAGGGCAATGAGATCTCATGTACCTCGGTGCAACTAAGCCTACTTATGGCAACTACTGAAGCTCACGAGCTCTGGAGTCTGCAAGCCACAGCTAGAGAGCCTACTTGCTGCAACTACTGAGCCTGCAAGTCACAACCTGAAAGTCCATGTGCTGCAAAGGAAGATCCTGTATGCTGCAACTAAGACCTGATGCAGCCAATTAATTAATTAAAAGAAAATAACCCCAGATTTTGTCTGGTGGGAATTCAGACAGGGCAGAGTGGGGATGGTTTATCTCTGTTCCATGCTGTCTGGGACCATGGGTGGCGACCCTTGAAGGCAGAATATAACACAGCAGCTAGGGGCTAGCCTCACCTGGAAACATCTTCAACGCACATGTTTGGAGACTGAGCTGGGGTGACTCAGAGGAAAGGTCTGCTGACTGGAGCACCTGCACATGGCCTCCTCATGTAACCTTGGGCTTCCTCACAGCATGGAGGCCTCAGGGGAGTCAGACAGCCTATGTCATGGTCAGCTGGCTGGTCTTTTATGACCCAGTGTGGGAAGCCACACATCGCTTCTGCCCTATTTGATTGGTTGAAACAGTCATATGCCCACGCAGATCGAAGAGGCAGGACACAGATGACCCCTACTCAGTGGAGAGATGTCCAAGAATTTGGGAACCATGTGTTAAATTGTCCACTGAGGAATCTGATATATACACACTGTGTAACCAGTTTTATTTTCCCAGGATTTGAGTCCATGAAGGCAAATGCCTTTTCTCTGTCTCACCTAAACCATGCATCATGGATGAGGAGCTACATTGCTGTTATTGCATGCTCAGTCACTCAGTCATGTCTGATTCTTTGCAACCTCATAGACTGTAGCCCGCCAGGGTCCTCTGTCCATGGGATTTCCCAGGCAAGGATACTGGAGTGGGTTGCCATTCCCTTCTTCAGGGGATCTTTCTGACCCAAGGATCGAACTCACATCTCCTGCATCTCCTGCGCCGGTAGGTAGATTCTTTACCACTGAAATGTTGTGTTAGGATTTTTCTAACTCTATTCAAGTCAGCCTCCAGGACTTTAGAAAACACCCCACCTTCTAACAAAAGTCAGCAGGACTATTTTTTTTAAACAAATATATCGGAGGATGCTCCTTCTAGGAGGAAATGCTGAGTGTCGATCACATAATATATGATGTTGTGAGCAGATGTCATGATATTATATGATAAAATATTATGAGCAGATGATATGCTATTTATTATGAGCAGGTGATATATGATGCCATATTACGATTATGGATGATGATATATTGTGTAGCCTGGCATATGCGGGAGATTATGTATTCACACGCTCTGGCGTGAAGAGTCTGATTTAAGAACTTCCTTCGACTTACCTACCTCTGGCTCTGCCAGTCAAAGTCTCTTTCACTGAGTGGGACAAAGGATCAAAACTCTTCAATCCTAGGCACTAAGCTATGTGTGGATTTGGGATTTCGGAGGATTTCAGGCTCAGGGGTCACAAATTCTGAGCATCCTGCCACTTGCCCAAGGCTTTGGGTCTGCAAAAGCTGTATCTCAGAAATGTTTGTAGAAGGAGTAACATTGAGGATGAAATTGCTGTGGGCCAATGGCTGGTCCGAGGTATACAAAGAAAAAGCTGGATGTGCTCACAATCTTGAAACTAAATTATAAGGAACAAGAATGGAATCAAAAGGGAATATGTGAGAGTCAGAGCAGGAAACCTTCAGAGGTCATTCTATCAAAGCAACTGTTGGGTGAATACCAATGCAAATGCTGTAGATAAACAGTCACCCCTCTCTGATTTGGAGGTGTGGAGGGAGCAAAGAGGGGCTTGAATGAGGAGCTGGTCTGAAAACTAAATATCCCCCAATCAATAAGAAATCAATTTCTTTCATATAAAATTCTAAATGAAGGCCTTGAATTTCTAAATGCAGAGATAGCATTCACTGGGAAATAGCAATTGCAGAGGTAACAAGGTACAGTGCCTTGGGATGAGGGCTCTGGAGGCAGGTGGCATAAAGTTCAAATTCAGGTTCAGTCTCTGGGTGACCTCAAGCAGGTTATAGAATCCCTTGGGACCTCCATTTACACATCTGTAAAATGGACATAAGGACAATTCCCATCTCACAACATGTTTTTAAAGACTGAAGAGAGGTGAAGTGCTTTGGGCAGTGCCTAGCATGTATGAAGCACTCAGCAAATTTCTATATTATTGCCAATGAGCCTATTTAATTAGCAAATAAAATGTTACACTCCTGGGACCTCCCTGGTGGTCCAGTGGTTAAGAATCTGCCTTCCAATGCAGGGGATGAGGGTTCGATTCCTGGCTGGGGAACTAAGATTCCAGATGCCACGGGGCAACTAAGCCCCTGTGCCTGCATGCCACAACTAAGATCTGATGCAGCCAAATAAATAAAGAAATGAAAATTAAAACAAAAAAAAATGCTATACTCCTTAAAGACAATTCCTCCTCTGAGGAAGCTGAAACATGCTCCCAGAAATTTTGCTGCAACACAAAGCTGTGTGCAGAGCAGTGCTCTCATTGCTGGAGCAGAGGTGGACTCCTGCCTAGTAGAGGTGGCAGCTGGCTTCATCAAAATCAGCAAGAGAAAGAGCTGACCAGCAAGATGCAAGTGACAGTCTTATGTTACATCATCAAGGAAGTGACATCTACCATCTTTGCTGTATTCTGTTGGTTAGAAGCAAGTCAAGGCCCCGGCCATCTTCTACAGGGTATGAAACCCAGGAGGCTGGTATCGTTGTTCAGTCACTAAGTCATGTCTGACTCTTTGCGACCCCATGGACTGCAGCACCCCAGGCTTCCCTGTCCTTCTCTATCTCCCGGAGTTTGTTCATTGAGTCAGTGATGCCATCCAACCATCTCATCCTCTGTCATCCCCTTCTCCTCCTGCCCTCAATCTATCCCAGCATCAGAGTCTTTTCCAATGAATTGGCTCTTTGTATCTGGTGGCCAAAGTACTGGAGTTTCAGCATCAGTCCTTCCAGTGAATATTCAGGGTTGATTTCCTTTAGGATTGATTGATTTGATCTCCTTGCAGTCCAAGGGACTCTCAAGAGTGTTCTCCAACACCACAATTTGATCACATGGATTATAGCCTTGTGTAACTCCATGAAGCTATGAGGCATGCAGAGCAAGGCCACCCAAGACGGATGGGTCATGGTGGAGAGTTCTGACAAAACGTGGTCCACTGGAGAAGGGAATGGCAAACCGCTTCAGTATGCTTGTCTTGAGAACCCCATGAACAGTGTGAAAAGGCAAAAATAAATAAATATTTTTTCAGAAAAGGGAAAGGTGGTAAGTTGCAGGTATCACAATGACATGTGGCTCAGTCAACAACGACCCGGGGGGACTGTATTACAACTGTAATATGTGTGCTCCTTCACATACTTGAATGTTTTACTATTCATTCTAAATTTTAAACAGATTTTTACTGAACTGTTAACAATGGTGAGAACTGCGTGAAGGGATGGGGAATGATTTTTTATGAATCTCATTATATGTTTAGCAGGAAAGCCAACAAAAATATTATTTCTAAAACAACACACTGAGATCAGGTGAGTCGAGGGCAAGGCTGGCCTTGAGGAGGTCCAGAGTTGATAATCCTTTCAGCAATCAGGTCAAGCGCAAGAGTCAAGGCTTACTCTTTTGGAGTCTTCCTAGTGCTCTGTCATAATTCAAAGGCCAGGTTCCCACCTCAGCCTCTCAAATGCTCTATTCTAGGGTGCCAGAAACCAATATGGAATTTTCTCACAGGCTCAAGAGCATCCCAGGAAATCTGAAGACCAAGGGAATTTCTTATTAGTTTTGAGATTATTGTTGCTTTATTGTCTCAAATAAGGGAATGACAAATGTCATACAAATTACACAATTAGTATGGAATGCAGTTTTAGCCCCCAAACAACCCTTGAAGCTGCCAAAAAAAAAAAAAAATCAACAGTCTACTGAAGAACAATTTCATTTAGCAGATAATTTAGAATCTTGTAATTATTTTCTTAGTTTTCTTCAAACCAAAGCATGCAAACAGTATTGCAAAGCGCTCACTGCTGTTGGTAACTAGGAGAGTGTTTGTGTAATTAGCAATGTGGCTCTTTGGAAAAGCAATACGGCTCTTCTTGTTTGGAAAGAGGGGAGTGAATTCTCTGTGGTGTCTTGTTTGTTGATGCGGGTTTTTAAAAGCGTCATGACTAATACGTCTCTGGACTTGAGCCAGATCACATGTTTGGCAGGCATTTGGAGCAGGCAGGGAGGAGGAAGTTTGGTGAAGGGCTGGAATTCTTTCTGTAACTCTTGGCTGGTGAGAGTCTTTGTGTCCCAACGGGATCCCCTGTCTGGACAATGTGTGGGATCACTGGCTGGGTAGAGGTTGGAGTTCTGGGGTCATGGGAAGTTTCACGGCCTTGGTGAGTCCAGAGCTGATCATTCCTTCAGCAGTGCTATGAGGTGGAACTCAGTAGTACGCGTTGTGTCCGACTCTTATCGACTCCATGGACGGTAGCCCTCGGGGCTCCTCTGTCCATGGGATTTCCCAGGCAAGAATCCTGGAGTGGGTTGCCATTCCCTTCTGCAGGGGACCTTCCTGACCCAGGGACTGAACCCAGGTGTCCTGGGCAGCCTGCAGTGCTGGTGGGTTCTTCATCTGCTGAGCCACTGGGAAGTCCCACTCAGTGTAGGAGCACACCTAAATTCTGCTTCTAATACGCCGCCTGTGGGAAAGGGCTAACTGCACTGCATGAGTCAGGATAGGCTAGGTCTTACTGTTATAGCATAGTCTGATGATCTCACGGTTTCAAAGAATAAAGGTTCGGAGTTCCCTGGTGGTAGAGTGGCTGAGAGTCCTCCTGCCAGTGCAGAAGACACGGGTTTGATCCCTGGTCTGGGAAAATCCCACGAGCCACAGAGCAACTAAGCCCATGCACCATAAGTACTGAGCCTGAGCTCTAGAGCCATCAAGCCACAGCTACTGAGCTTGCGTGCTGCAAGCTTGTGCGCGGAGTCTGCGCTCCGACACAAGAGGAGCTGTCACAATGAGGAGCCCTTCTCGCACAGCAGCTAGAGAGTAACCCCCAGTCTCCACAGCTAGAGAAAGCCCACCTGTAGCCATGAAGACTCAGCACAACCAAAAAAAGTAAAATAATAAATTTTTTAAAAACTAAAGAAAATAAAAAATAAAACAATGAAAGTTCATTTCCACTTGCCCAGTGTAGGTCAGCTGGTACATCTCTGCTCACTGGAGTCACTCTTGCATGCAGCTAGAGGAACAGTCACCATTTTATGCCATTGACATCTCAGCATACATTTCCATGATCAAGGCACTAGAGGAAGAGGACGGTGGAGTCTAAGCACCGGGAAATCAATGCTTTGGCCAGGAAGCAACATAGTTTTTTTTTTTTTTTTTTTTTAATGAGCAATGTAATGAGCTTTTGCTCATATGTAATTGGCCAAATCCAGTCACATGATCACACCTACTTTCAAGGGAAAGAGAACCTGTAACCTTTCTGAACGCGAAACTAGAGACCTGGACATGGATGGATATTAATCATGTCTACTGTATGGTTCTTAGAAAGTTGGGGGATCAGAGATTTTGGGGGTCTGGGAAATGGGGTGCCCAAGAATAACTTCCTCCAGAATATTAAAATCTTCAGTTATTAGTAACAACATTCCCATCACCATCCTTACTGTTTTTGTACTTCTTTATATTCTCTGCAGGGTATCCACAGATATCTTTCTTAATCTTTTCAATGCTCGAAATAAGCACTGATGTTTTCTTTTACCATTAACCATGCACCAGGGACTTTACATATGTTGTTTCACCTAATCCTGTGAGCACTATATTACGATGAATCCCCATTTTATAGGCAGAACACTTGAGGCTCAGAGAGGTTAAGCAACTTGCTCGAGGTTGTCCAGCTAACAGATGGCAGAGTTAAGGTTTGAATCGAGGTAATAGGCGGTTAGTTATGTTCCTAATGAGGAAAGATTTCCTGGAGAAGGATATAGCAAGCCACTCCAGGAGTGTTGCCTGGGGAATCTCATGGAGAGAGGAGCCTGATGGGTTACCACCCATGAGATCGCAAAGAATCAGACACGACTTAGTGACTGGACAAGAGCAATATGCTCCAAATACTGGCCCTGCGTCTCTCTAAAGGAGGGGAAAAAGAATTTTGAAAATTGAGTAGTATGGCTGATTATGTGAAACGGGACAGCGGGAAAACCTCTGATGTGGATGGTCAAGTTAGACTCAGTGACCACTTTGGGCAAAATCTTAATTCCTAAGCCATCTTTCTCTTTCCCCTTCCCCCACCCCGACCCCAGCTGTGTTTTGGCCTGTCTCTGAGATAGATATTAATAGGCATTTGGGTTGGTATTCTGGATGCTGCATAGTGGGGAGGAGAAAGAGGTTTTGGAGAGATGTAGAGGGGCCCCATTCTCAGGCAGATAGCAGCAGGGGGTCTTCCCTCTAAGGACGCAAAGGCGGGAGGGCCTTCTGGTGGGCTCCAGAAGGAGCAGAGCTGACACCCCATCTGCCTCACTGCAGCCTCGGCCCCATCTGTTTCCCTGCAGTCTCCAGAGACACCTGACCTGACCCCTTTCATCAGCACTTAGAGAAGGGAGTTTTGAAACATGCTTATGTCAGTAAGCGCCCCCAAACCCTGAATCAAAAGGAAATGCCTTAGAAGAGCGTTGTTCTCTAGAACTTTTTGCAATGATGGAAATGTTCCACACTGCCCTATGTGGTAGCCATTAGCCATGTGTGGTGATGGAGCACTCGGAATATGGCTAGTGAGGCTTAAGAGCTGAATTTTTCATGGCATTAAGTTTAAATTAATTGAAATGTAAATAGCCACACGAGGCTATGGGCTATCTTATTAGCTTATGCAGCTTTATTTAGGACAGAGCGCTTCCTAAAAACAGAAAGTGTTAGTTGCTCAGTTGCGTCCAGCTCTTTGCTACCCCAGGAACTGCAGCCCATCAGGCTCCTCCGTCTGTGGGATTTTCCAGGCAAGAATACGGCAGTGGGTTGCCATTTCCTTCTCCAGGGTAAGGAGCTCACAGAACTTTAAATAATCTTGAATCACATGGTGAGAAATCATGGCCTTTTTCCTCTTGTCTTCCTCCAGTCTTGGGATTCCAGCAAGGAGACAGTCTCCATTGGTGTCGACGGGTCTTTGGCATTTTCCTAATAACTGTTCACCTCTGTTTTTAATGAAGGGAGAGCAGAAAGAGCCTGGAGCCTTCAACAGGTAAAAATATGGGCTTAAATTAATGGCATGGTTTTGCTTTTGTTGTTACTTGTACTTATTTGTATGGTTACCATCCATTTACGGCAAGCGAAACTGATTTTCCATGTATAATCATGGCATGGTTTCATTTTAAATTAAAAATTTAAAAGTAGAGAATTCCCTGGTGGTCCAGTGGTTAAGCCTTCACCTTCCAGTGTGGAGGGTGCAGGTTTGATTTCTGGTCGGGGAGCTAAAATCCTACGTGCCCTGTGACCAAAACAACCAACACATAAAAAGAAGCAATATTGTAACAAATTCAATAAAGATTTTTAAAATGGTCCATATTAAAAAAAGAAGCTTAAAAATTATTTTTAATTAAAAAGAGTTCAATACCATTAATTATTGTTAATAATTATTATTAATTAATAATAATAATAATTAATAATTTATTATTATTATTAATTATTAACTAGAGTTAATAATTCTGTATTGCATACTGGAAAGTTGCTATGAGCACACAACTTCAATGTTCTCACCATAACACTTCATCCCTATCAGATGTTCAGCATCATTTTTCTGCTTGCATGCCACTAGTGACGGGGAGGTCACTCCCTACCAAAGCAACACCTCTCATCTTTGGACAACTCTGAATTGGATTCACAGGGTTCTCCCTTTCACTTTTGTCATTTGTCCATTGACTGTCTTCCAAGTGACAAGTAGAGAAGGCGGGTCTTCAAACCCAGGTTATCTGGCTCCAGAGTCTGTATTCGGGATGCCACGCGACACTCATGGTTTCTTCCGGCCTCCTCTGTGGCCTTTTCATGAAGCGTTCTCCACCCAGCACCAAGCGATCTTGTAAAAATGCAAGCCCTCCCCATCTGGTTTACGTCAGTTCTCTGCCCGAGACCCTCCGGTGAGACCCTCCGGTGGCTACCCATTTCAGTCTTCTTGCCGGGACAGTCAAGACAGAGGAGACCGGAGGCTGCAGTCCATGGGGTTGCAAAGAGTCAGACACGACTGAGTGCACGCGGACGCGCATAGTTCTGACTTCCGGGTTAATAAAGCTCTCCCAGTTCCCACCAGATCTCCAACCTGACTTCCTGTAGCCTCTCTTTGAACCTTGCCCCTTCATACCAGTCTCCTTGCAGTCATACACACCAGCTCCTTCCCTCCTTGGGGGTCTTAGCATTTGCTGGGTTTTGGAGAGCCTAGCTCATTCCCCGCTCTTCACAAGCCTGGCTCCTTCTCAACCTTTTGGTACACCTCCTCAGGTACACCTCCTCCCTGATTCCGCAATCACTGCAGACTTCTCTCTGCAATCTTTACTCCTTGTTAGCCTCGGTCACCCGTACCCTGTTGATGTCCCTTATCTCAACCTCACACTCTTTTCTTTATTGATTTCCCTGCCTGTGGCTTGATTCCTCCACTAGTCTGTGAGCTCCAAGAAGGGATGGGGCTTGCTCCCCACTACATCCAACCTCTAGAACCCAACACAGTGCTTGGTCCAAAGCAAGTAATTAGAAAAAAAGAAAAAGAAAAAAAGAAATAACCATGGCTATTTTAATTCCCATTTTATACACTAGAAAATTGAGGTTTAAGGAATTCCCTGGTGGTCAAGTGGTTAAGAGTCTGTGCTTCCACTGCAAGGACACGGGTTTGATTCTTGGTCAGGGAACTAAGATCCCACATGCTGCACAGTGAAGCCAAAAAAAAGGAAAGAAAAATGAGATTCAGCAAGATGAAGGCGCTCTCCTAATCACACATATATAGTGTGTGTGTGTGTGTCTGAATATCTGTGTGTGTATGTTGCAGGGGACATGGTGCCCAAACTTCACCCCTTATATAGGACCACCTCCCCTAGAACATTCTGTCTTTACCTATAACCCTGTGTGCGTGCTCAGTTGTATCCAACTATTTGTGATCCCATGGACTGTAGACACCAGGCTCCTCTGTCCATGGAATTGTCCAGGTAAGAATTCTGGAGTCAGGGGAAGGTGAAAGAATACATTCTCCCGAGTGTTTGACCAACAAAATCTAGCTAAATTCCCAGCCCGCGCAGTCAACTGTTCTTCTGAAAGGCCCGGGAGCCTCACCCCGTCTCTTCGGAGCCTCCCCAGCCCCTCCCCTTCCCTCCTTGGTCCCCTGCCGTCGCCGAGACACAAAGCTGGGCCCGGGATTATCTTAATTTCCATATGGAGAGCTGTGTAAGCCAGTTCAATGCATGGCCAGTCATTTTGTTCACAACTTTGCAGCAAGCAGGAGCAAAAGCCGCTGGGAAATTAGCCATTCATCCTATCTCACCTTGTGTGCGCATGCATAGATCAGTAAATACAGGCACGGGGAAACCGAGGCTCCTTTGTTAATTACCGCGTCGGGGCCTGGCGCGGGGCGCTTCCCTGACACTCCCGGCAGCTCTTGATTTTAAAGGAAAAAAATGTACATATATATATATGTATATATAGCACTTGCTTTTAAGCAGCATTGCAGTCTATTGGGTTTATACATGTATGTTTCTTGGAATTGCTCAGGCAGGAGGAGTCTCGGGGTCTTCTTGGATCCTTTGCTTATACTCAAGGGTAATCCAGTCTGTCCTGCCCTCTTACACACACACACATACACACATTCTTCACATCTCCATCCTCTGTTCACATACAAACATACCCTATCTCCATTCTCTCTCTACACACACACACACACACACTCTTCACATCTCCAGCCTCTGTTCACATACACACATACCCTATCTCCATTCTCTCTACACACACACACACACACTCTTCACATTTCCATCCTCTGTTCACATACACACATACCCTATCTCCATTCTCTCTCTCTCCACACACACACACACCTCCCCAGACACATACAGTCTAACGCTCTCCTCAATCCCTCCCCAGTCAATTAAGCCTCTGATCTGGGTCATGCCATTTGACAGTGCCTCCGGGCCCCTATCTCCTGACCCCACAGGATCTCCCACCTTCCTTGCTGCCCCCCTGGCCTTTTCCCACCCTGACATCGTCCTGATGGGCGCGTGTCCTGGAGGGCTTCTCCGGTCAGCCAGCCCCCCCTGCTGTCTCCTGAGTTCCCTGCACCTCCATGGACCCCTCCTGTCTCCTTGGAGCTGGAGGCCTCCCCAGGTAGTGTCGGGGCTGTTAGTGTTATAATTACTAGTCTAAAACTTCTGTGACTGTTACTACATTTGCTGCGTTACAGTTCTTGGAATGTACTAGTGTTTAATAAATGGTAAATAATTGTTGTTCAGCCACTAAGTCGTGTCCTACTCTTCGCGACCCCATGGACTGTAGCATGCCAGCCTCTCCTGTCTTCCACTGTCTCCCCGAGTTTGTTCAGATTCATGCCCACTGGGTCAGTAACGCTAACTAACCATCTCATCCTCTGTTGTCCCGTTCTCCTGCCTTCAATCTTTGCCAGCATCGGGGTCTTTTCCAGTGATCCAGCCCTTTGCATCACATGGCCAAAGTATTGGAACTTCAGCTTTAGCATCAGTCCTTCCAATGAGTATTCAGAGTTGATTTCCTTTAGGATTGACTGGTTTGATCTCCTTGCAGTCCAAGGGATTCTCAAGCGTTTTCTCCAGCACCACAACTTGAAAGCATCAGTTCTTTGGTGCTCCACCTTCTTTATGGACCAACTCACATCTGTACATGACTACGGGAAAAACCATAGCTTTGACTATATGGCCCATTGGCGGCAAAGTGATGACTTTGCTATGGCGAGACATCAAGCTATTTTTCAAGAAACCCAGGAAATGGCTCTACACACAGTGCCCTTCACAGGGAGAAATGACTCCGAAGGGGGCACTTTGGCCAAGAAAGCTTCCCAGGGGTGGGCACATCTGAGTTGGGTCCTGAAGGATGAATAGAAGCTGGCTGGCAGAAGGAGGCAGGGAGCCTCACTGATGGGTGTGACTAGGACAGGACAGGGGGAGGCCACTGGAAAGGTGAGAGGAGCTTCCACAATGGCTGGATAGAGAAGACTCTGCCCCAGCCATCCTCTGGGCAAGGAGGGCCTCTGCTTTATGCAGCAGCTGAAAGTTTGGGCTCTTGAATTCAGATGTCTGCTAAGTGACTTTACTCTCTGAGCCTCAGTTTCCTCATCTGTAAAATGGGGATGATAATAGGACCTCTCTAATAAGGATTATGGAAAGAGATTGATAGAGATGGTGTATGGATATAGTAAGTTTGATGTGGACTGACCACCCTCCACCCCCAAAGTAACCCATTTGAGCATTTCTGTGCTGACTTCTTCATGAAGAGCTGGAACTTCCCTCTCACGGGCACAGGCCTGTTTGTTCAGCTGATTTGCAAATCCCAACCACTGCTGAGACCCTATTCCTGCTCCCCATCTGACATCCTCAAGCTCCATCCGTGGCCCCCTCCCAACTCTTGCATACTGGTGCCTCTGTGGCTCCCATCCCCCTTCCTCTTCCTGACACCCCATCCCATTCTCTGAGTGCCAACTTAAACGATGGCTCCCCTCGGAAACCTTCTGAGCTCCGCAAGTTAAGAGGGTCCCTGGCCCTCTCGGGAGACCCTGCTGTTCTCTATGTTTTCCATCAAGCGCACGTCACTCTGTGTTATCCCTGCTTGACTGTGAGCAATTTAAGGCCAGGGGGCACACGGCAGGGGTCTGACACACAGTAGGCACTCGATTACAATGTCTAGAAGGGCGACTGATCCCTGGGGAACATTTCAAGATTTCTGGGCCGTGTCCTGCAGAGCCCTGGTGAGCTCAGCTTAATGGCCAGAATGTCTTGATTTTCTCTTCCCATGAGTCCTCTCCAGCTAAACAAGGTGCTCCAGAGCCCCTGCCTGACTTAGGCCTCCACTCTTGGGGCTCTTGGGGTCCCCATTCAGCCCCTCCTCCTCCTCCAGGAAGCCTTCCCTGATCCCCTCAGTGGCATTTAACTTGAGTTCTCCATCTGATCTGCCAGTGCCTGTTGGGGTGGCTTTTCCATTTGGGTGGCTCTAAGTCTTGACACCCTAATTAGGGGCCTCCACAGCTGACCTTCCCCTGTGAATTCAGGACCAGAGTGTTCTCAGGCAAGGTGATTCTTGTCCCTGCATTTCTGGAGTCAGGCTGCCAGGCATGGTCCTGGATGTCCCAGTTATGGACTCTGAGATCTTCCGCCTGTTAGTTAACCTCTTGGTGCCTTGGTGTTCTCATCTGTAAAATGGGGATAATGACCCTCCCCCCCCACTCTGAGGAATGCTAGGGGATTAACTGAGCGCAGATGCTTAACAGAGAGAAAGGCTCCTAATAAACCCAGGAGCTGCACAAAGGCACCTTTTGATGGTTCTTAGAGCACTTCTGACAAAGTCTGGCCTGCGGTAGGCACTCAATTAATGCCTAAAGGATGCACAAAGAAGAATGTTATTTTGTTAGCTGGATGATTCTGGGCACATTTGTGAGCCTCAGTTTCTGCATCTGTAAAATAGGATGGACCTACCTTGCATGGATTTTTTGTTGAGCATGTGGCATAAAGTGAATAAAACATGAGGCCTCAGGTAAGCCCAGGATGAAAAGAAATATCTAACATGATATTTCCTAAGTGCCAGGCCCTTTCATTATGCATTGAATCCTCCTAGCCATCCCATGACAGAGGGACTGTCATTATCACAGGTGAGTGAGGCACGGAGAGGTGAAGCTATTTGGCCAGAGTCACACAGCTTAAGTGGCAGGGCAGAAAGGCAAACCAGGCTTCCACAACAACACTCTTTCCTGCCATGATAAATGTTTCTTTCTGCTTCCCCCATGGTTTTCCATTAGACCGCCAGCTCCAGGGTGGAGTAGGTGGATGCCTGGGATACGTCTCTTCTAATAACTGCTTTCTCTGTGTCTAGGCACTGTCCTAAAGATTCTGGGCCAAAACTGTGTCCTGAACATGTATAACACTGCAGTCCTGCAACGGCAGCTTCTGGGAAACAGCATCTTGGGGGTATATAAGACTACAGGCTTGGGGGATTTCTCTGGTGGTCCAGTGGTTAAGACTCCATGTTTTCACTGCAGGGGGCAGAGGTTCAATCCCTGGTCTGGAAACTAAGATCCCACATGCCCTGCAGCCAAAAAAAAAAAAAAGAAGAAGAAGAAGAAGATGCTTTCTTCTTTAAACAAATAAACAAAAAAGAAAAGACTATATGCTTGGGACTTCCCTGGTGGTCTAGTGGTTAAGACTTCACCTCCTAATGCAGGGAATGAAGGTTCGATCCCTGACCCAGGAACTAAGATGAGATCCCTGATCCCACATGCCTCACGGCCAAAAAAACCAAAACATTTAAAACAGAAGCAATATGGCAACAAATTCAATAAAAACTTTAAAGAAAGAGTCCATATTAAAAACATCTTAAAAAAAAAGACTACTGGCTTTGGGGCAGACAGACTTGGGTTCTAGTCTCAGCTGGAACTCTACTCTGCTGTGTGACCTTGGGCAAATGACCTCCCCTCTCTGAGCCTCAGTTTCACATTTGTTAACTGGAGAGGAATAAGCCACCTTCCTCTGATAGAGCTGGAGCCTGAATTAAATGTGCTACAGCCTCAAGAGCCAGGGCTAGCCCGTGGCCTTCGGGTGGAGAGAAAGCCCAGGGCAGTGGTCCCCAGTCACGCTCTGGAGAGGCAGGGTGGAGATTCCGAGAGTGGCCCCGGCGGGCTCCCCGGCTGCCTCCTGCGCGGTGTCAGGCGGCGGGTGATGGATCGGCCGGGACACACTCCACAATAGCTCGCAGACACTCTATTACCCGGTGATTGTCCGCCCGGCGGCCCTGCTCGGGCCATGCTGCCACAGATAATGGCCCAGAACAAAGATGGCAGCTGCTTCATAGGGGAACAGATCTGTGGCAAGTTGAGATAAAATAAAGAGGAAGGAGAAAGGGGAGCAGAGACTGCGGTGGGGAGCAGAAAACATATGAGGAAAAAGGAGGGCATGAGGGGAGGGAATGGAGAGACAGAGGCCAAGGTGTCTCAGGGAGAGAAGGGTGGCAGGGCTTGGGCTAGAGAAAGAGAGAGGAGGGCTGGCTTTGTCCAACAGTAATGACGGTAATGACGACAATAATCATAATTAGGGGAAGATGCCATCAGCACTTGTCCCTGGAAAATGCCCTCAGAGAGCAGGCTGAGCTGGTTAATTTCCTTCCTGCCCTCACTCAGCAACATCAGCAGCAGCAGTGCTCCAGTCACTTGCCTTGGGCCTCGGGAAATGATGGGGGTTCAGACCATGAGGTGCCACCCCAGGTCCAGTTTCCAGCCTCCCTTAGGTTTATTCTTCCCTGGTGGCTCAGACGGTAACGAGTCTGCCTGCAATGCAGGAGACCCAGGTTCCATCCCAGGGTTGGAAATATCCCCTGGAGAAGAGAATTGAGTGGTTACTCACTCCAGTATTCTTGTCTGGAGAAGTCCATGGACAGAGGAGCCTGGCAGGCTACAGTCCATGGGGTTGCAAAGAGTCAGATATGACTGAGCTGCTAACACTTTAACTTTCATCCCTGGTCTAGGCTCAAAGAAGGTGGAAGGATAGAGCAGGTTGAGGATATAAAGGGGGTACCCACTGTCCAATAGGGTAGCTGCTTCTTCTTTTTTTGAATATTGATTTATTTGGTTGCATCGGGTCTTGGTTGCGTCATTCGGAATGTTCATTGTATCGCTGGGAATCTTCCCNCTCAAAGAAGGTGGAAGGATAGAGCAGGTTGAGGATATAAAGGGGGTACCCACTGTCCAATAGGGTAGCTGCTTCTTCTTTTTTTGAATATTGATTTATTTGGTTGCATCGGGTCTTGGTTGCGTCATTCGGAATGTTCATTGTATCGCTGGGAATCTTCCCATTGCAGGGCACAGGTTTCAGCAGTTATAGAAGGTGGGCTTAGTTGCTCTGCACCATGTGGAATCTTCCCGGACCAGAGCTCGAACCTGTGTTCCTTGCATTACAAGGCAGATTCTTAACCAATGGGCCACCAGGGAAGTTCCTGGGAAAGCTCCTTTTAAAAAGCCCTCGGGATCTCTACTCCTCGACTTCTCTGGACATTTTATCAGCCAGCTTAGCTGCAAGGAAAGCGAGAAGATACATTCTTTCCACCGGCCCAAAGCTGCCCGGAATAAAATCTAGAGTCTTCAGCAAGGAAGGCGGGGAAATGATACTGTGATATTGGGTGGGCAATTAGCTGTGTCCACCCCAGGTGCTTCCTAATGAGCATTTATGAAGCACATATTGTGTACCTTGACCCAAAGTAGCTGGTGGAAGACCTCACTTAGAGAGGAGCAGCCAATCCATTTGACAGATGGGGCAACTGAGGCTGAGAGAGGTGGGGTGACTGCCCAAGGCCACCCAGCATGGCAGCACTCCCACTGAGGACGGCCCCAGGCCAAGGTCCGTTCTCACAAACCCAGCGTGGTCCAGGTCCCTCCTGGCTCTCTTTCTTCACTCAGAGAGGATTCGAATTGAAGCCTCATCTTAAAATTCAGGGCGGGCCTGCGACAAGGCAGGGATGGATTTG
Organism: Oreotragus oreotragus; assembly: GCA_006410675.1. Classification (NCBI taxonomy): domain Eukaryota; kingdom Metazoa; phylum Chordata; class Mammalia; order Artiodactyla; family Bovidae; genus Oreotragus; species Oreotragus oreotragus. Next base: position 74,378 of record SJYX01014357.1, read on the forward strand.
GGGTTTTATGGAGAGAGAAGCCAGCTTAGAGGGGTGGAGTGAGGGCAGGGATGGGGTGACACTGGTGACAGCACTGACAGGCACGTCTGCTGGTCACTTTCACTCTTCAAGCCACTTCCTGTCTGATAGCTCAGTGCAAGTTGGCAGCTGCCTGTGATGGAGTCGGGGCAGCTATCAGCAGCTCTGTGGAGCAGCTGGGGAACTGGACGCGGCACCCCAAGCTGCCGGAATGAGTCAAGCCCCACCTGCATGTGCTCCTGCTGTTTTCTCTGTCCAGAAGGTCCTGCCCCGCGGCGCACCCCTCCTCCTTTATCAAGGCCTGGTGGGATGTCCCTTTCTCCAGGAAGCCCTCCTAGATCTCTCTGCTTCCTCTTGGACTTGTCCATACCTGAAGCAGCACTGCCCTGGAGAAGGAAGGTGAGAATCCAGACAGTGGAGATTGTATCTCCTGTCCCCATGTGTCCTCCGTGCTCTGCTCACCCTGCGTGTCTGTGGGTTTGCAGGAGGTGGAATAAAACCTCTGCCCACTCAGGGACGTGAATCCCATGAGCAGGGTGACCTCGGGCGAATCCCTTCACCTGTCCAAGGCTCAGTTTCCACATGTGTTCCTTGGGGGTAACGATCCTGCCAGCCTTGACCATGGGGGCGATACGAGAGAGTGAGTGCTGAGGCCGCACAGAGGCGGGACACAGTAAGTGCTCAATAAACGTCAGCGTGGGGCAACCCTGACCCTACCTTTCAGGACAGCTGTGACTAAAGGAGCAAGACCACCTGATAATGTGCTCAGAATGGAAGCGGAAAGTAATTCTGTCAGCCCTTGTCCTCGTAACATATCAGACTCTGATTGCAGTCCCTCCTCTTTGCTGCTATTGCCTGAAACCTTCCTGTGCTGTGCTCAGGTGCGTCAGTCGTGTCCAGCTTTTTGCAGCCCGTGGACTGCGGCCCACCAGGCTCCTCTGTCCATGGGATTCTCCAGGCAAGAACACTGGAGTGGGCTGCCATTTCCTGCTCCAGGGGATCTTCCCGACCCAGGGGTCGAACCTGCCTCTCTTACATCTCCTGCATTGGCAGGTGGATTCTTTACCACTGCGCCAACCGTGTATATATNTCCTCTGTCCATGGGATTCTCCAGGCAAGAACACTGGAGTGGGCTGCCATTTCCTGCTCCAGGGGATCTTCCCGACCCAGGGGTCGAACCTGCCTCTCTTACATCTCCTGCATTGGCAGGTGGATTCTTTACCACTGCGCCAACCGTGTATATATATACAAATAATTTTTTAAGCTGTTGCACCAGAACATTCTTTGGACTGTCCCTGAGTGACTTCCTTGTGCAGAGGACAGGCCCACCGGGCCCCATTCAAGAGGAATTGGGGGTGTCCTTGTCAGCCCAGAACTGGAGTGCAGCGCCTGTCTCCTCTCTGGAGAAAAAGATATACAACGCTGAATGCTGTGAAATTTGCCGCTGTGAGAACAGCTAATTTTTCACACCCAGACGAACTGGCTGGGTTTGTTAAAGCCCAAGATAATCAAATAATCATTATAACTCATCTTCGCCCCTCCTGTCTTTCGCTCTTTGTACCATTAATGTCCCAGTGGGGTGCAGCTCTGGTGAGTTCAGACCTAGCCTATTTAGATAACCTTCCGGTTGGTCTTCTGAGAGCGAAATATCCCTCCTGGAGTATCTTACAACAAATGAACCAATCCTCTCTAATCTTCTTATCGTTGTAGCCTCTGTTCCAGGCCTGGTTATCTCGCGAGCTTGCAAGAGAGAGAAAGCCAGAGATTTATACATATATATTTATGTTTGATAGAAATTACTATAAATATATGTATATGCATGAAATAAGAAAAAAGGAGGCACCAAACAAGAGGCTAAGCTCTTTTCTCTCTCCCCAGTGAGGCAGCCTGGCTGCAAGCAGGCTGGCCCCTCTGCCTGGCCTGGGAGGCATGGAGAAGATTCTAGAGACCTCTGTGTTCTCTGCTCCCTCCACCTGCCTTGGCAGTGGCAGGGAGGCGGGGTACGGGGGTGGGAGAAAGGAGGGTGGCTGGCCTGGCCAATGGGGTAGGGGACCAGCTTCCAAGTAGCCGGCTTCCTGGGGACCCATCTCCCTCCAGCAAGGAGGTTCCCGTATCTTTCTCTCCCCTATCTTCCCATCTTCATGACCCTCTGTATCTATATTTTTCTGTGTTTTTTTTTTTTTTCTTCTAAGCTCTCTGAAATTCCCTTCCCTCCACCTCTCTTATGTATAAGAGACAGCCCCTCCCCAGGCCGCCCCCTCCTTTGCCGACCCTTCATCCCCAGTACAATGCCCTCCACTTCCTGAGGTGACTCACCCTTTCTCACGAGCTGCTTCTGATTCACCCTGAGAGGGGAAAGGTGAGGTCTGAAGTCAGACCCAGTGGAGTTTGAACACAGCCAGTGTTGCTAAGTGTGTCTCACTGGGCAAGAAGCTTCATCTCCTGTGCCTCGGTTTCCCCATCCAATTCAAGTGTTTGACACCTGAGGGGAAAAAAAAAAACTACTTCTGTTATATGAAGAGGAACTTTCAGAATGAAAATTGATAGCAATATCCAAAGCAAAATTACAAAATTCCTTCCAAATGATTTTTTTTTTTTTTGCAGAAAATTGTCTTTAATGGGGGGGTGTAAATTTCCGTGTATTGGATACACTGTCAGGGGGTCTTCCAGTGGTGACTGTGCCTAGGGCCCCTCCCGCCTGGAGTTCTTCAATGTTAAGAATGTTAAACATCGTACACCTCAGACCACCTATTGAGAAAAGCTTAACTTAGAATTACAAATTTCTAATTCTTGACTTAGATTATTAATATTATGCTTTTCTCATATACATTTTATGTTATAAAGCCCTGAGTTTTTATAATAAAAATTTACTAATGACAAAAGAAAAGAATGTTAAACATGTTCATGTTAGATTCATTGTTAACAATGTTAAACAATGTTCATCATTAGCAATGTTAAATGTTCTTAAATGCTCCAATATTGCTGCTGCTATTAATAATCTAATAATAATGCAAATAATAATGATGATAATATCTGCTTCCCTTTTTTGTGTATGTGTATCATGTGCTGGGGACGCTGGTCTGGACTTTACGTATGCTATTTTGTGTGATTTCAGCTTATTTCCTTGTCTTTCTACCTCTCCCCAGAGAGATTAAGTTGACATTTCTGTGTCTCACAGGACAGATGTGGACTAAGATGTAGAATTTGCAAGGGAAGAGACTGCAGCTCAAAATGTTCCAGTCCGTGAAGGTCAGGCCCAGTGCTGAGGATCCTTAGTTGAATGAAACTGAGGCTTGAAGCTTGGAATCTTCATAGGCAACCAGGGAGAAGGCAGCTAGAGGTGCCCAGCATGCTTTGTAAGATAGGGAGTCCCACACCATCCACTGGAAGTAATCAAGCTCGGAATTCCTAATAGAAATTCTTATGTTAAGCAGAAAGGTGGATTTAATTTTGGGGTCACATGGACCACGGTTTGAGTCCTGTCTCTGTCCCTTGCTTGGAGAAGAAAATTAAACCTGCTTCTGTCTGTCTTCTTGGCTGTGAAATGGGGGCACTAACACTTCAGAAGGAAGATAATTCGAGGGCTAGAGCTGGTTTATGCAAAAGGCCCTGGCAAATAGTAGTCACTCACTAAATGGCAGTGGTCATTATTTCCGGGTCTTCTGCTTGCTCGTCTCCAGAGGGCTAAGAAAGCAGAAAGTGATGGAGTTGACTGATACCTGGTAACTGACTTGCGTCTCTAAGCTCCCAGTTGTCCTATGATCATGCACTTGCTTGTCCTCAGTTTCTTCACCTGTAAAATAGGACGATAGTGGAGATGCAGAACTTTACTTATACAATGGGAGGGTCATTGGCAAGAATAACATTAACAGCTTCTATTAATGGTGCATTGTTAGGGATTTGCAGATGGATGATAAGAACGTGGCCCTGGGTTCAAGTTCCAACACTACCACTTACTACTTGCTGTGTGGCCTTGGATAAATTACTTCACCTCTGTGCGCCACTGCACTGCCTTTGGGAAATATCCCCACCTCTTTGAGGTGTTCTGAGTGTTTGAGTCTGGGCTCCTTAGCTCACGTTTCTGCTCCAGGGTGGCAGGGCCAAGGTCTTGGGCTTCTGTGTGATCCTCAAGGCTCAGAGCTGAATGCACAGTCAGGGTTAGGAAATACAGTATTTGTTGAGTGATTGTTTTATAAATATGTGAATAGTAACTATAGCAAGAAGCTGTTGCAGAGACTCCTCTGGAGGTCCAGGGGTGAAGACTATGCCTTCTGATGCAAGGGGTGCAAGTTTAATACCTGGTTGGGGAACTAAGATCCCGTATCTTGCCTGGGGCTTGGTGTGGCCAAAAATAAATAAAATCAAGTAAATTACAAATAATAAAAAAAAAAGAAGCTGTAGCAGATACTGTCAGCTGCCACACATGTCACTTGGCCCCACCCCAGGTTCAGAGGAGAAGTCTCAAACTGATGGGGACCTACCTCCAACACCTGCCTCTCTCTCCCCGGGGGCTTCTTACGGTCATAGGAATGATCTCCATCCTCACACAGGGTAGGTCACAAGTGCTAGGAAGTTAATGCCCCCAGGAGCAATCTTCATCTATGACCTATGGGAGCAGGCTGACAAAATCCCAGCTTCCTTGCCTTTCCAAGGCACGTTCTATGCAGCCTCCCAGTGCCCTCCGCAGGACTGAGTTCCCCTTCCCCATAGCAGCTCATGAATGCATGCTGTATAGTCTTCTTCCTTCCCCTGTCTTACCATCCCTCCTTTCTGCTTTTTGGCACCATGTCTCAAAGAAAACTGCTTCCTCCCCCTCTTTTGTCTCAGCATTTGCTTTGCAGGAACCCAGTCTAAGAGAGTGGTTTACATTTGCATTCCACAGAGGCTCCTAAGTTAACAAAAAATATTTTCGCACGTTTTTACATTTACAGCTCTGATCAGCACTGTGAAGAGACACAAGGGATGCTGAGAACTTCTGAAAAGTAGGTCTGCTCTAGTCTTGGGACGGGTGATGTGGAACAGAGATCTTGAAGGAAGAGAAGGATTTCACAAGGGGGTAGAGGGTAAAGGGCTGCTCAGGCAGGAAGAGCAGTCTGTGCAAAGGCCCTGTGGCAGGAGGCAGGAGGTACATTTTGGTCAGAGAGTGAGGAAGACAGCATGCCCCCCAACTTACTGTGTGATCTCTGGGAACTCACATCACATCCCTGAGCTTCACTTCCCCCATCAGGGACTTCTTGTGGTCCAGTGGTTAAGAATCTGCCTGCCAATGCAGGGGACACGGGTTCGGTCCCTGGTCCGGGAATATTCTGCATGCCGCGGGCACCGGAACCCGTCCACCACAGCTACTGAGCGCTTGCACCCTTAAAGCCTGTGCTCTGCAACAAGGGAAGTCACAGTAATGAGAAACCCATGCCCTGCAACTAGAGAGTAGCCCCTGCTCGCTGCAGCTAGAGAAAGGCCACACAGCAGTGAAGACCCACAGCCAAAAGAATTATTTTTTAATTCTCCCATTTATCAAATGGTGCAAAGCTACCTGCTTCTTCCCATCACTTCTGCTGAATGTGATGTGGGAACTTATATGCTCAAAATAGTGAAAGTGGCCTAGAATTGTGATCCAGTAATAACAATTCACATATTCCCTTAATGGCCACTGGTTGAGTTTTTACTGTGGAGGCACCATGAAGGGCCTGTCTTTGTTCCCTGCTTTTTCTCCAAAGCCTTTGCCCTCATGGTGTGACATTCCAGTGGAGGAGAGTCCAAAAAAAAAGATATACAAATAGTTGCAAAATATTTATATCTGCAGTGATGAAATTTATGAAGAAAAATGAAGCAGAAAGTACAGGCAGTGTAGGAGAGGGGACATAGTTTAGATAATAAGTTTCTTGAGAGCAGAGACTTGAAGCAGGTGGAGGGACCCACCACGCAAATATCAGAGCTAGAGCACACCAGGTATCACGAACAGGGGTGCAAATGTCCTGAGGCAGAGTGGCTTGTGGGAGATACAGAGAGGAGGCTGGCATCCCCGGGACACAGTAAGCAAAGCGGGGTGGGAGGGGTGATGGGAGTGGAGATCAGAGAAATGGTGGGAGTTCAGATCCCACAGAACACGTGGGCCTAACGTGAGGAGTTTGGCCTGTAATCTGAGAGAGTCAAAGATCTGGGAGTCAGATCTGGGGTGGGTGACATCATGGGGTTTATACTGAAGAGTCATCCTGGCTGCTGCATGGAGAATGGCCCATCAAGGGGCAAAGATGGAGGCAGGCAAGTGATGGATGAACTTCTTTCCTGGACCACTCCCCCCACAACCCCTGTATTACATTGGATCCTGCTTCCCACACACCCATTCCTCCAATGCCCAATCCCCAAGCTATGTGCTGGCCAGGGAGTGATGGGCTACAAATGAGTGGGCAGGCAAGCACCTCTAATTTCCACAAGCGCCGTGGGTAAAGGCTGTGGCGATGTGCAATTAAGCTCTGAGCTTTAAAAACACGGTAATAAGGGGCTACCGGCTGAGGAGGCAGCCTGGTAATTTAAATGACATCCAGCTCGAATATGGAGTGTCTAAATGTTCTCTTCCAGAGATTTATATCAGCATAGACCTGCCTCATTCATTTATTTAGTTAACTAGCTACTTATTGGCACGTCCTCCTAGCTGCTCTCCGAAGAAAGAGACAGAGGCCCGGGTGGCTGCTGGGGGCATCTCCATGCAGGGAAGGCCAGGAAGGATGATGACTGTGGTGATCTTTGGCCTGTGATGAAGACCTACTGTGTGCCTTGCATTCAGAGGGTCTGTTGTGAGAACTCCACCAGTCATGTATGGATGTGAGAGCTGGACCATAAAGAAGGCTGAAGAATTGATTCTTTTGAGCTGTGGTGCTGGAGAAGACTCTTAAGAGTCTCTTGGACTTCAAGGAGATCAAACCAGTCAATCCTAAAGAAAATCAGTCCTGAATATTCATTGGAAAGACTAATGCTGAAGCTGAAGCTCCAATACTTTGGCCACTAGATGCGAAAAGCTGACTCATTGGAAAAGGCCCCGATGCTGGGAAAGATTGAAGGCGGGAGGAGAAGGGGGCGGCAGAAGAAGAGATGGTTAGATAGTGTCACTGACTCGATGGACATGAATTTGAGCAATTCGGGGAAACAGTGGAAGAGAGAGGAGTCTGGTGTGCTGCAGTCCATGGGGTCACAAAGAGTCAGACATGACTTAGTGACTGAAAAACAAGGGCAACATGGTGAGAAGAAGGTTGTACATGTCCATTATGATGCATCTCCCTGCACTTGTGAGGAAACAGGCATGGGGAAGAGAAACGACTTATTCCAGGTCACATAGCTAGTGAAGGAGACAGAACCCCGGTCTTTGGGTGCCAAAGCAAGAGCTTTGTCAGTGACCAACATTAAATATCATTTCCTTGCTTTGGGTCCTGGCGTGCATGGCTGTTTCCCATTTAATGGTCGTTCAGCCCTCAGAATCTGTCTCACCACCTCTTTCAGACTCTCCAACCTGACTGGGACTTTATTAAAACCCCATAGGCCAAGGCTCTTAAAATCAGATGCCTCTAGAGGATAATAAGCTGAAAAAAAGAAACCTAAGAGTACTGTGTGCAAGAAGTGGTTATACCTCAATTTTTTTAAAAAGAGGAAAGAAATTAACACAGCATTGTAAACCAACTATACCTCAATAAAAATTGTTTGAAAAGGTATTTAAAAAGAGGAAAGCTAGAAGGGGTCAACGATGAAAGAGCATCAAACTGAGCCTTTCTCTTCAATGGTATCAGAAGGGTCAAGAGAATTAAAAAAGAATGCCTTTCGCACTCTGTTCTTATCGGTTTATGCTCCTTCTCTGGACCACTTACAATTATTGTGACTACCTGGTTCCTGCTCCACACTTTAGAAACAGTCTTACAAGAACAACCCTGGGCCCTGGGCTGAGTGTTCTCCACACCTTGTCTTATCAAATTGGGACCATCCACCTTCAAGGCAAGTACTGTGGTTGTTCCCATTTTACAAATGAGGATGCTGAAGCTCCCAGGTGATGTTGAGGTGGTAGGTCTGTGGACCACAATTGGAGTTATTATTGTTAAGTTGCTAAGTCGTGTCAGACTCTTTTGCAAGCCTGTGGCCTTTAGCCCGCCATGCTCCCCTGCCCATGGGATTTCCCCGGCAATAATACTGGAGTGGGTTGCCATTTCCTTTTCCAGGGGATCTTCCTCACCCAGGGATCGAACCCATGTCCCCTGCATTGGCAGGCAGATTCTTTACCACTGAGCCATGGAGTAGCAAGCCACTAAAGCACGTGGTATGTTATGGGCTTCCCTGGTGGCTCAGCCATAGAGATTCTGCATGCAATTCAGGAGATGTAAGAGACACGGGTTCGATCCCTGGGTTGGTAAGATCCTGTGGAGAAAGGCACCGTAGCCTGCTCCAGTATTCTTGCCTGGAGAACCCCCATGGACAGAGGACCCTGGCAGGCTACAGTCCGTAGGGTTGCAAAGAGTCGGACACGACTGAAGCGACTTAGCACGCACGCATGTTATAAATGCTTAGCAAATGCAACTGATTTTCAGCAAAGACTGAGCATCTCTGCAGCCTTTAATTTTTGTCTTTCCAGAGCTTTCTCTCACTCAGACCCCTCCCTACCTCACTGCTCGTGAATTCTCCTCCTCCCTGAAGGACAGCAGGTTCCCTTCCCTCCCAGAGTCCCCCAGCCTCTATCCTGACCCCATATGCTGGCAGGGCCTTTTTAACCCCTCCAGCCACTGGGGCGGATTCCATTCTGCCTGGAGACGCCTTGGGTAGATTTTTAGGAACAGCTGCCAGCAGCTGAGATATAATGACTGCCTGGAGAGTCGTTAGGATATAATTAATATTTGTAGCACAGAGCTGTGACTGCTAAGCTGTTCCCACCCACAGAGCTGGGGCCTCCAGCTCTTCTCCGGACAGGAACCCCAGATTCTCAGAGCAACGGTGTTCTTGGGACCAGAGGAGAACCCTGGATGCAGAGGCTGGGGCGTGGCCAGCAGGACTTATTTCCCAGGATTCTTCCCATCACCCGGCCACCAGGGTCGGTGACTTCCAGAGGCTGCCAGGCTGGACACACCATCAAGAGTGGTCAGAGGGCTCCAGGGCCTGGGCTCAAGGTGGCCACGGCGCCTCCTCGCACCTGAGGCCAGCTGGCCTTTGGCGGTTGCCATGGCGATGGTCGTCCCCAGCAGTCGGGCAAGGCCGTTTTGCGGCGGCAGCAGCAGCAGCTGTGCGTGAGTGTGAGCAAGAATGGCAGTCTGTACCGGCTCCCCTCCGGCTTTCCATCTGTGAGGGGCAGACATCTCCCTCGCCACCCTCGGTGCTCGCCCTGGAGGCGGCCCTGGTTGGAGGCCTGGCTCTGGTTCGCCGCAGGGCATTTGCCTGGCACGGTGACTCCACTGGAGCCTGACTGTTTTCCTAGCTCAGATGCTTATTAGCAGTTTTGAGCTCCCCCGGCAGACAATCGAACTTTTTGAAGCCTCAGTTTTCAGGTCTATCAAATGGGCTGATCACACTCAGAGGGGTATGGTTAGGATTAAATGAGATAACGGGAGAAAAATGCTTAGTTCTCCCTGGGGATAAGACTTTGTTGCTCCAGGTGGTGGGGCCCAGAGATTTAAAAGAGGAGGGCCTGGGACTTCCCTGGTGGTCCAGTGGTTAAGAATCTTCCTTCCGATGCCGGGGATGTGGGCTGGATCCCTGGTCGGGGAACTAAGATCCCATAAACCTTTCCACCAAAATAAATAAATAAATAACTAAGAAAATAAAATTAAAAAAAAAAAAAACTCAGAACATAAAACAGAAACAATATTGTAACAAAATTCTAAAGACTTGAAAAGTGATACACCTCAAAAAAATCTTTTAAAATAATAGGCAGAGGACCTGAATAAACTTTTTTATATTTTTTAAGGGAAGGGACTTCTTCTAGGGTGTAGACTCCCCATTTATTAAGTGCCTGTTGTATACTGGTGCTGTGCTGCATTTGTGACATATATTCCTTCACCCACTGATTCCTTCCTGAACACTGTGTGTCTCATCTCATTTAATTCTCTTACTCTTCATGAATATTTGGCTTTATTGTCCCCACTGTACAGACTTAAGATTCCCAGGGTGATACAATAAAGACTGCAGAACTGGACCTCAAATTCCCAAACCCACACTCTCCCCCTCTATGGTTCTAACTGGCCTCCTGGTTTTCAGGCAGATCTGCATTCAAATCCTACCTCTGTCACTTCCTTGCTGTGTGACCTTCCTGAAACTCAGCTGCTCCTCTCTAGAGTGGGGATAATAGCAGAGCCTGTGTGGATCCGAGTATAAGTGTGTGTGGGCTTCCTTGACAGTCCAGTGGTTAAGAATCCACCTTCCAAAGCAGGGGACGTGGGTTCAGTCCCTGGTGGGGGAACAAGATCCCACATACTGCAGAGCAACTAAGCCCACACCCCACAGTGAAGACTCAGAGCAGCCAAAAAGAAAAAAAAAGATTGGTGTGTGTGAAATGAGTGCTGTATAATAAAGGTCCGCTAAAGGCACCTGCAATTTTCATTGCTATTATCGTTATTATTTCTCCATCTGTTGGGGATTGGACCCCATAATCTCTAAGTTCCCAGCTCAGACTCCCATCACCATATGGGGATGGCCAGCCCCTGGTCCTTAACATCTGGGAGTGTCCAGATGAGCCCCTTTGTGGAAGGCAATGGCCAATGGCAAGAGCGGCGGCCAGTTCCGCGGATGCTCCCAGTCTGCTTTCTGATCATCTGCCTGTTCCCACCAGGCAGCATTAGGCGGGGTGTGTGAGCCTGGAGGGGGGCCGGGGAGGGGCGGCTTTCCCTGGGAGGCTGCCTTCTGTCGCTAGACAAACAAGTACAGAGCACCCACGCTTGCTTGGAAATGGAGCAAGGCACCAACAACCAGCAGACAGGGGAGGCAGAGGCGGAACTTTCTTGAACCTCGCTGGCCGCAGCCGCCTGCCTGCACGGCTCCACAGGAAGCAGCTGATGTCCCCTGGTGGCTGCTGCCCGCAGCCTGAGCTGGCCCGACACTGCTCCACACAGCAAGTGGAGGCTCTTGCGGGCTGCAGTGTTTGCTTGGCATTTGCCACTGCCCCTCTGGAGGGCAGTGAGGGACCTCTGGAGGTCATTGTGGTTCCCCACCCCCACCACAAACTTCTGAGCAGCCTTTCCAGGTAGAGAGTATCCACCCCGTGCCTCAGGCTGCAGAGCGCTTCAAGCGTGGCTAGCCTTCCCACCTACTCAGAGTACATCTTGGGTACCACCCTGAGAGAAACCTCAGCTGGTGAGACAGGACCCACATCCCAACTCTACCACCCTGATGCTGTGTGACCCTGGACAAGTCACCCTACCTCTCTGAGTCTCCCAAAGCTTCCCATTGGTATAATGGCAGGTATAATCACACCGTGGTTAGTGAAGGGATTAAAAACCAAGTATATAGAGTTCCTGACATACAGGTGGGCTTGATCAATGATGTACGTTGGCTGGATCATTACTATCTACTATGTCCTGAACCTCACTTTCCAAATCCGCTTGATGAGGATAATTCCATACCTACCCCAGAAACAATGAGCCCGTGTTGCTAAATATGTATTGTGCGTATGTGTGTTAAGTCACTTCATTTGTGTCCAACACTGTGCGACCCCATGGACTATAGCCCCCCAGGCTCCCCTGTCTATGGGATTCTCCAGGCAAGAATACTGGAGTGGGTTGCCATGCCCTCCTTTAGGGGATCATCCCTAACCCAGGGATTCAACCTGCATCTCTTATGTCTCCTGCATCGGCAGGCAGGTTCTTTATCACTAGCATCACCTGGGAAACTCTAATATATTTTTGTTTTATTTCATGCTCCCCCTTGACCAAGTAACTAGGTAAAAATAACAGCAACAACAACAATAATGACGTCTAAGAGTCTGGAAACTGATTTAAGCCTGTGCTGTCCAATAGACAGTCATTGTGACTGTTTAAATTAAAATGAAATAAAATGAAAATCTTGGTTTCCTGTCTCAGTTACTTTTGTAGTACTCAATACCCACATGAGACTTGTGGCTACCACATCAGACAGCACAGATATGAAACATTTTCATCATTGTGGAAAGCTCTTTCAGACAACACTGGTTTAGATCAGTATGTTTCAAATTTAACGTTTCATAAGAATCACCTGGGATAAACAAGGTTAAACATAGACTCAAACACAGACAAACCTAGACAACATATTAAAAAGCAGAGATATCATTTTGCCGACAAAGATCCATATAGTCAAAGCTATGATTTTCCCAGTAGTCATGTACAGATGTGAGAGTTGGACCATAATGAAGGCTGAGTGCCGAAGAATTGATGTTTTCGAATTGTGGTGCTGGAGAAGACTCTTGAGAGCCCCTTGGACTGCGAAGTCAATCCTAAAGGAGATCAACCCTGAATATTCATTGGAAGGACTGATGCTGAAGCTGAAGCTCCAATACTTTGGCCACCCGATGTGAAAAGCATTGAAAAATACCCTGACGCTGGGAAAGATAGAGGGCAGGAGGAGAAGGGGATAACAGAGGATGAGATGGTCAGNACCCTGAATATTCATTGGAAGGACTGATGCTGAAGCTGAAGCTCCAATACTTTGGCCACCCGATGTGAAAAGCATTGAAAAATACCCTGACGCTGGGAAAGATAGAGGGCAGGAGGAGAAGGGGATAACAGAGGATGAGATGGTCAGATAGCATCACAATCTCTATGGATATGAGTTTGAGCAAACTCTGAGAGATAGTGAAGGACAAGGTAGCTTGGTGTGCTGCAGTCCCTGAGGTCGAAAAGAGTTGAACACGACTTAGGGACTGCACAACTAGAATAGATACAGACTCGGTTTTGGGAGGTCTGTGGGAGCCTGGGACTCTGCATTTCTAGCTCCCTTCTAGACCCTCTCCTCTAGTCGGGTCTAGAGCTGGACTGCCTAGCACGGTGGTCACACACGGCTATAGAACTCTTGACACGTGATGTATCTAAATTGAGATGTGCCCTAAGTGTGAAGCACACAGTGGGTTGTAAAGATTTAGTGCAAAAAAATGTAAAATATCTCGTTAATACTTTTTAATTGATTGTATGTTGAAATAATACCCTAGACACCCTGGGTTGAATAAAATATATTTTAAAAATTAATTTCAGCTGTGTTATTATACTTTTTCTTTTTAATAAGGCCAGTAGAAAATTCAGAATAACATATGTGGCTCACATCTTTCTATTGGACTGTCGTGATCTCAGCCCTGAGTGCCACTTATGAGCTATCTCATTTCAGATGTACAATTTTAACCCATGTCTTTTTACCTCTGCCCATTCTGTTTTCTCCCCTATCCCTGAATTGTTTCCTGAACATTTTTTCACTCCAATCAAAGGGTAAAATCCTCTCTAAAAGAGGCTGTGTCAGTCTGCCCCCTTCCATCCATCATAGCACAAAATGTCACCTCCGCTTGTTTGAATCTGTCTCGCTCTAAAGAAATACTAGTATCTTGCCTGACCTTCCTTTTTGGAACTCTCCATTCCCACATGCTCAGGTCACATGTCTTGAGTAGGGTTCATCCTCCTGGTCTCTGTGATTGACTGTGTGACCCGGGTTTGGCCAATCAGAGCACAGAGATGGAGCTAGCTGTGAAGACTAGAGGCAAAAGCCTTCTAGACAAAGATGGAGCAAGAACAAAGATCATGGAAGTTGAGAATTCTTGACTTTCCCTGGGGGTGCAAGTTCTGGTTCCATTACTAACTCCTTCTAGGAAAGCCTCAGTTTCCTCATCTAGAAAATCGGCACTGTCTACCCAACTGCCCCGAGTTATTGTGAAGATGGTGAGAACACACTGATGGGAATGGTTGTGGCTAACCTAGATCTTTCCAGCTGTTGTGGGGATGGCAAACAGGTTGGCTGTGAGGTTGGCACAAGGGCGGGTCCTCCACAGTTGCTGTGGAAACAGCCTCTGGGATGCTCTGCAGTGTGAAGGAAGATGTGAAGACCCCAGGAGAGATCACTCCTCGTTCTGTGCTACAGGCAGAGGAAATGGAGCTTGTGAGGCTTGCTACGGTAGAACTGAGCTCCCTTGACTTTAAATAATAATGCTAGCTTAGAGTGACGCGGGGAAGGCAATGGCACCCCACCCCAGTACTCTTGCCTGGAAAATCCAATGGACGGAGGAGCCTGGTGGGCTGCAGTCCATGGGGTCGCTAACAGTCGGACAGACTGAGCGACTTCACTTTCACTTTTCTCTTTCATGCATTGGAGAAGGAAATGGCAACCCACTCCAGTGTTCTTGCCTGGAGAATCCCAGGGATGGGGGAGCCTGGTGGGCTGCCGTCTATGGGGTCACACAGAGTCGGACACGACTGAAGTGACTTAGCAGCAGCAGTAGCAGCAGAGTGACGCAGTTCTTATAAGGCACTTGGTACTGTTCTGAGCATCTCCCACACATATTATATGAGGTTAATTCTAATCATGGAAGAGAGGTACCACCGTTGTTCCCATTTTCCTGAGGAGATGCCTGAGGCTTATGCCCTCTCAGCCCAATCTCCCCTGACAATGAACTTGTGCATTGAGCTGCTGGCTTAGGGGAGTGACTTCCCAGGTAGCTCAGTGGTAAAGAATCCGCCTGTCAATGCAGGAGACATGAGTTTGATCCCTGGGTCAGGCAGATCCTTTGGAGAAGGAAATGGCAATCTGCTCCAGTATTCTTGCCTGAGAAATCCCATGGTCAGAGGAGCCTGGTAGGTTATAATCCATGGAGTTGCAAAAGAGTCAGATATGACTTAGCGACTAAAGAACATTTTTGGGAGAGAGCAGTGGTCCTTCCTGTTTCGTATCCTCCTGCATGTCTGCACCTCACACTTCCTGGTAGCGATGAAGCCTTAATACACATCAGTAGCTGTTATTAATAATATGCACTTATTTGTGTCCCCAAGTGATATTTTTTAATCTTTCCTACAAGAGTGCCAGCTCCACATGGGCCAGGATTTTTGTCTGTTTCACTCATCCCTGTCTACCCAGTACCTAGCATGGTGCTGGATACACAGTAGATGCTCAATCAGTTCTTATTGAATGAGAGATTGTATGCCTTTGGTTGAGTCCTGGCTGATCACTGAACAGGATGAGATCCATTGACCTGTCCCTTTAAGAACCTTGTCTTCCCTTCCCCTCTCTGGTCCCCAAAGTTAATTAAGTGCCCTGCCTCTGCAGGGTTAATCCTGTTATCAGCTACTCTACACACATTAGCTGTGTGTTTACTATTTCTGGTCTGTATCCCTCCACCCCCAATTAAACTGTTCATCCCTGGATCCCACAGAGGCCGGCACACAGTAGGGGCTCAGTTCATTTGCATGGAATGAATGAGTTGACATCTCCCTCTTTACATTCCCAGGGAAGGAGATGTGTTCAGACACTGGGAGAAGGTGTGATGATATGGACCAATCTGCCAGTCTGTAGAGAGAATGGATTCTTTGTCTGGAAGGAGTGATGGGTAAATGCCAGCAACGCTCCCTAATGCAGGGTTTGAGGACAAAGACCGTATTGAGAGGTAGGTGCAGGCAGACTGGGGCTTCCCCAGTGGCTCAGTGGTAGAGAATCCGCCTGCAATTCGAGAGCCACAGGAGACGCAGGTTGGATCCCTGGGCCAGATCCCCTGGAGGAGGACATGGCAGCCCACTCCAGTATTCCTGCCTGGAGAATCCCACAGACAGAGGATCCTGGCAGGCTACAGTCCGTGAGATCACAAAGAGGAAGACACGACTGAAGCGACTTAGCACGCACGCATAGACAGAACAGCCTCTGGCGTTCCTTCTTCGGTTCCAGAGCATCCATGTCTGGGAGACAAGGGCGTGCACGAAAGCCTCTCCCTCTGGATGTGACCTTTAAAGCCAGCAGCCCCTGACAGTATGTGGGGTGCTCTTGGCCGCTTGCAGATATCCTTGGCTCAGCCGTGCCATCTCAGTGGCAGGTGCTCTGAGCCAGTACGAGAACAGGTCTCGATGCCCCTGATGACTGCTGGAATGCTGAGTACCCCTGAAGTGGTGAGTGAACCTGGCTCTGTCTGACTCAGGGCTGGGTAACTCTGCCACCTGAGACCCTGGCCCATCTGGAGTGTGGGTGGTCCCCCGCCCCCCTACCTGATGGAGCAGTCTCCGGTTCATTCCTTCTTCCCCTGTCCCCCACCCCATCTCTTGTTTTCCTGCTTGCCCAGTGACCTCATCCCAAAGGGCAGGTCTTGTGTCTTCACTGGAGAGGGGCTCTGTGACCCAGCTCCACTCAGCCCCCGATGGAGTGCCCACGTGTCCTCTGCCTCCCCCGGCAAGGCAGGTGTTCAGCTGCAATGGGCTTCCGCCGAGATCAGCCAAGCCTGAGCATGATCCTAAGACATACCAGGGCCAAATCCTGCTTAGCCACCTGTGCCGTGCCTGTGCCTGGGCAAGGGACCTCGCCTCTCATCTGTCAAAGGGAGAGTCACGCTACCAGTGATGTAGTCGAGGCTCCTAGAAGCCGAGCCAGGGAAAGAGACGTGATGCAGAAACCCGAACAGAAAAGGACCCCAGGGAAGGGTGTTCACCCCACCCCCATCCCCACCAGATGTGTATAAGAGACAGCACTGGTTTAGATCAGTATGTTTCAAATTTAACGTTTCATAAGAATCACCTGNGCACGCAGGCTCCGCCCCCGGGCCGGCCCTGTCTCTTATACACATCTAGATGTGTATAAGAGACAGCCCCCATCCCCACCCCTTTAGCTCATCCCATGGGGTACGGAGGGCCCCTGTTTCCACGGGGCTTCTTTTCTGGTTCAGTGGATGCCCCCCTCAGCTGCTGCAGGTGCTGCTACTCTGCTTTCAGTCCGGCAACTTTTCCCTGGAGGACTGCCCTGGACAA
Organism: Oreotragus oreotragus; assembly: GCA_006410675.1. Classification (NCBI taxonomy): domain Eukaryota; kingdom Metazoa; phylum Chordata; class Mammalia; order Artiodactyla; family Bovidae; genus Oreotragus; species Oreotragus oreotragus. The sequence goes on from SJYX01014357.1 coordinate 91,309, forward strand.
TGATGGGAGCTGCCTTGCCGAACTGCCTTGGAATGACGTGTGCCTCCGAAGACAGCTGGGTGGCCCGTGGCCAATGGATGACTCACGTGGGGGTCCAGAAGCCCTACCCCCTTGCCTTAAGGTGGGACAGACTCTGCGGTGCAGTTTACCATCCAGAGCTCCCTTGGGGATCGGGTTGGGACTAGATGTCACATCTTTGCTTGGCTTCTCCCCCCTGCCCGTTCCTTCCTCCCTCATTCCCCTCGAGGTGTCATCTGAGAGCTTTCTCAATCGGTCACTGGGTCTTTATGAAACCTCATCACAGGTCTGCTTCTAGAGAACTCACCTAGGGTTCCCTAAGACAGAGACTTTAGATAAACTTGTGGAAGCAAGTGGATTGTTCAACTGTTTGTTGTTCTTTAGTTGCTCAATTGTGTCCAACTCTTTGCGATCCCCTGGACTGTAGCCCGCCAGGCTCCTCTGTCCATGGGATTTCCCAGGCAAGAATACTGGCATGGGTTGCCCTTTCTTTCTCCAGGGAATCTTTCTGACCCAGGGATCAAACCTGCATCTCCTGCATTGANAACTCTTTGCGATCCCCTGGACTGTAGCCCGCCAGGCTCCTCTGTCCATGGGATTTCCCAGGCAAGAATACTGGCATGGGTTGCCCTTTCTTTCTCCAGGGAATCTTTCTGACCCAGGGATCAAACCTGCATCTCCTGCATTGACAGGCAGATTCTTTACCTTGCTAAGCCACTAGGGAAGCCCTTGCTTAATCATAAATTACCCTGTTTTTGGCCAAGCATCTCAGCCTCCTTTCAAGAAGCCCTAACAGCAGCGCAGATTCAGAAGCAGCAGTCAGATGTTATTGACAATTGCTACGAGGTCTACAACAGGGCTCCACAAATAGTGGAGGATGCAATAAATATTTATTGAGTGAAAGACAGGGATGAATCACCATTTCTGGTGGTGGGGAAGCAGAAGCTTCTGGAAGGACAGAGAATGTGCAGCTGCTTTTCTGGAGCAGGTCTCCAGGGTGTACCCGAGCTCAGGGACAGGCTGCTGCTGCTGCTGCTGCTAAGTCACTTCAGTCATGTCCGACTCTGTGTGACCCCATGGACTGCAGCCCACCAGGCTCCTCCATCCATTGGATTTTCCAGGCAAGAGTACTGGGGTGGGGTGCCATTGCCTTCCCCCAGGGACAGGCTGGGTGTATTGAAATGCGGGTCAGGTGCTCGGATCCTCAGAGCATCAGCAGGGGCTTAACCTACGAGGTGGCTGGGTCCCAGAGGACAGCCCGGGCTTGGAAAGGAGTCATGATCACAGCAAAGATGATAAGAGCTTGTTAAACAGAGAGCCCTCCTGCCAGATGGTCAGATGGTTCCCAGAAAAAGAAAGCCCTTTCTCACTGGGAATCCCAGAAGTCCTGAGACCAGCGGAGCAAATCGTGCCTTCCTGAGCTAACAGCAACAACGATACTCATGCAGACAAAGCATTTAGCAGTTATATAGCCAACACTCTTCATGCACGTTTTTTATGCTTCATCATAACCCCCATCAGGGACGCACTATCATGCCCGTTTCACAGATGAAGAAAATAAGGCTCAGAGAGTGGAAATGATGTGCCAAAGGTGGTGGAGATATCACAGATGTGACATGAAGTGGCGTTGACATCACAGCCTCCACACCGGCAGTCTCCAGCCTTTTTGGCACCAGGGACCAGTTTTTCGGAAGACAGTTGTTCCTCGGACGAGGGTCGGGGGATGGTTTCAGGATGATTCAAGCACATTACATTTATTGCACTAGTGGCCCAGTTTGGTAAAGAATCTGCCTGCAGTGCAGGAGACCCCGGTTTGATCCCTGGATCTGGAAGATCCCCTGGAGGAGGGCATGGCAACCCACTCCAGTCTTCTTGCCTGGAGAATGCCATGGACGCAGAAGCCTGGTGGGCTACAGTCCATAGGGTTGCAAAAGTCAGACAGGACTGAGCGACTAACACTTTTGTCTTTTTGAATTATTATTACATTGTGATATGTAAAGAAATAATTATACAACTCGCCATAATGTAGAATCAGTGGGAGCTCTGAGCTTGTTTTGGGGCAATTAGATGGTCCCATCTGGGGGTGATGGGAGACAGTGACACCTGAAGTGTATGATGGGGAGTGGCTGTAAATACAGATTAAGCTTTGCTTGCTATCCCACTGTTCGCCTCCTGCTGCGCGTGCCCATTCTAGTACTGGGCCATGGCCTGGATGTTGGGGACCCCTGTTTTACACAGTCAGTGGTGCTGAGTTTAGAAGGATAATAAGAAATAAATAGGTCGGGAAAACTGAGGCATGAAAATTATTACAAATGTTGTAAAATCAGAGAATATCTTCAGGTGGATATAGAAAAAGCCAGTGACAGTGGTTGTCATGAGTTGGTGATAGAAGGGAGATGTTTACTACATACAGTTTACATTTGCTGACTTTTGAACCATGGTGCTGTAGACGACGAAACTGGTCCCCAGTGTTCCTTCATCCCCCATTCACACCTTCTGCCATGTGAGTTTTGTAGTCTTCACTCTGCTTGACCCTGCAGATAGGATGGGAGTAAAACACACTTGGAACTTAGCCTTGATTTCGTAAGCAGCAGGGAAGACAGTGTACCCTCAGTCGTGTCTGACTCTTTGCAACCTCATGGACTGTAGCCCGCCAGGCTCCTCTCTCATGGGGTTTCCCAGGCAAGAATACTGGAGTGGGTTGCATTCCCTCCTCCAGAAGGAAGACAGGGACATAGCCAATTGTTCAGATAGTTAACTCGTTACTGTTGGGGAACAGGCTAGTGAAAAGCACGAAACGTGTCCTTTGTGAGTCCGAATCTGAGCTTTGCCCCGTAACCGGCTGGCTTGCTGTGGCTGATTAATTGATCTCTCTGTGTCTTGGTTTTCTCATCTGGGGACCGTGAGAGTTAAAACGAGTGACTTACAGCATTTAGAAAGCACTGGCCCCTGGTAAGCGCTCACAGTTCTTGTTATTGTGGCCGTTGCTGTTGTCTCTGGACCCTGGCTGGCCCTTGACAGGAAGCTCCCACCTGCGTGGCCATCTTATCTGGGACGAAGGCTGGCTTCAGCGGCCGTTCTCTAACCCTCTGAATTCTAATCCATCTTTAATGCCGCTGGAGGAAGGAGCTTTGAACGGGCACCAGTTCCGGCTGCTCCCGCTGTCCAGCGGCCGATCCTGGTCTTTCAAGGGCATGACAAGGCTGCCAAATCCGCTCCAGGGACCTAACGCGATTGTCTCGCTTCCGCAGCTCTGCTGGGAAGTCTGAGCTTGGGGCTTTGGGTTGGGCTTCCGGATGCCCCCAGAGCTGGGGAGGCCCCAGGAGGTTCTTGTGGGAGTCCATTCGGCCAGGGAGCTGAGTCCCAAGTGAGCAGAGCCAGGATGGAGGAGGCCACGCGGAAACACTTACTATGTGCTGGACAGGATTCAGCCTGCTATGAGACCTTTCTTCAGTGTTAATGGGGTCATGCAGGCATTTGCCTGGGATGACCAGAACTTGGGGCAGGGAGTCCTGATACCTGGGTTCAATCCTACCCTGAGTTGATGCCCTTAGGACTAGCAGGCAGTAGGTCTCAGTTTTCATCATCTACATATTGGGTATCTCTTTCATAAGACATACAGTTCTGTGTTTAAGAGCTGACACTCTGGATCTGGACTGCCTGGCTTTCAGTCATTGAATGTCTGTGTGCCCTTGGGCCAGTTGCTTAACCTCTCTGTGCAGGTTCTACAAAATATGGGCAGGCACAACGCCTGGCTCTGTGGCCTCCCCGTCGGATGACCTCAGGCAAGTTGCTTCACCTCTCTGAGCCTCGGCGACCTCGTTTGTGAATCAGGACCAAGGAGAATGTCTAACACCTGCTTTATAGGGTTGTTGCTAGAGCACTGAATGGTGCAGTCCATGCCGCGTGCTTGAAATGGTGCTTGGTGTGGGACAGTCATGTGAGCGTTGATAAACTCCTGCTATTACCTTTTCCTCCACTCCATCCTGGTTTCTCTTCCTCGTGCTTCCTTCCCTCCCTCCACCACCAGATCGGGCATCTGCCGTGACGTAGGCACTTTCCTCGGCACTGCATGCCTCTAGAATTATTTTAAGGATCAGAGGTACCAAATGGGAAAGAGCTCTGGCAATATCAAGGCTGTTCTGTCATGGAAAGAAGGGGATCATAATTCACACGGTGGCTTGTGGTGACTTCTTTTTCAGCTCACTCACATCTAGGGTCATTAATTCAGAGCCCTGACTAGGATTTCTATCATATGGGGCTGTAGTGACATTAATTTGATATTCACCAGCCTCAGTTACTTGTGTATCATCATCATAATTATTATGACTTGCCATAGTCACATACCCAGTAAAACAATGCTTTTGTTTGAAATCACAATCAAAAAAAATTTTTTTAATATAACCTTAACCTAAGTGATACTATTCATGAAACCAAAAGTTTGATGGGCTGGCACCAATTCCACAAAACACTTTACTATTAAGTGAAATAATATCCACCCTCCCATCCAAAAAAGGGTATCCTCATTGGTGCCATATCCTAATAGTATCTAATACCAGGCATTACCCTCTCACCATTGAGTTGAGTAGAAAACGCTTTGATTCATTGCTTAGTATTTATCAAGTGCTACCTCCTTTCCCCAAGCCTAGGGCTTGATGTCATATGTGGCTGTAAGGACAGTGATTTGATGATGCTGACCTAGTCACTTCCGTACCATCATCACGAGCATCTTATTATTCTTTTTTGCCATAGCCACACACCGAATACCACAACTACTCAACACTTTGTTTTGGGTCGTACTTTTCCCCCTTAAATTTAGCCTCAGCCTAAGCAATATCATTTATGAAATCGTGAATTCAGTGGGCTGGTTGTGTATTTCTTTCTAGCATACAGGAAAGTGAATGCTTAGCTGTAAAATAAAACGACTGCCCATCAGCTACCCCAAAGCGGCTCTATGTATGCCATTAACTAGCCGTGGGCTGCTGTCCCATGCATTACTCTGGTACCATTTAGCTAGCTGGGCAACTCTTTGACTTATGGCTTCATGTTTATTGAGTGTGAGCCTCCCTTTTTCCAAGTCTTGAATTCTATAAAGGCATAGGGAGGTCAAAGCTCTGGTCTGGGGTGATGCGGCAAGCCCCAGAACCCAGGAGTCCCGGTCCTTGGTGTTCTCTCTGTGGCCATGGGATGTCCAGCCCTGTTCCAACCTGCTCTGGGCTCATTCCAAGCACTTGTACAGCTGCCTCCTGCTTTCCCATCCTTATCTCTCTCCTTCCCGGCACTCAAAGACACAGAAAGTGTTAACACCCATCTCCCACTCTTCTTGACACATCCCACCCTGGGTTCTCTTGGATAATCACCCGCTTCCCTTGAGCAATGACCTTGCCCCCCACCGTGGGGGCTATCAAGAGACAGATATAAACACCTCAAAGTTCTCAGCTAGTTCCCTTAATTGGCACCTTTCTGTTCTGCTTTAAATTAATCAAAGCCAGTCCGATATTAATACTGTAGGGGGAATTAAAATCATGCAACGCATTAAAGATGTAATTTAAAATTAATAACTCATAATTATTTATCATGGCGTATCAGTGGAGCTATGAATTTTCCCTTCTAACCCAGCGCACATCCTCTGCCTTTGCTTTTAATAGCATCTGGACCATTACTGCACCCAACCTCAGTTCCCGCAGACACCCAACCTAAGAGATGTAATTCATTTAATTTAATTTTGGGGGGCTTAATTGTGGTAAATCACTACTTAAGAAAAGACATCTATTTGAAAGGACAAATTGGGATAATTTAATAAAAGCTGGAGTGGAGAAACCCAAGGACTTAATCATGTGCCGTGGGTTTTGATCAGAGAAACCCACGAATTCTTCAATTTATTGAGAGATGCGAGATTCAAAGTCTTTAAAACAATGGCACCATTGTTTAATGAACAATGGAAACAACCCACGTGCCCATCAGCATGGGAACAAAGAAATAAACTATGGTCTATACAGCCAATGGAGTACTATGCAGTCATATAAAGGACTAAGGATGGATTACATGTATTGATATGGAAGTACTGGGCTTCCTCAGTGGCCCAGCAGTAAAGAATCTGCCTGCAAAAGCAACTTGCTTGAGGCCTCCAGCTTGGAGGCAACAGAGCCAGGTATTATACCTATCCATTTTTTATAGAACCTGCACAGAGAAGTTAAGCAACCAGCCCAAGGGCTTCACAGATGGCTTATCAGCTAAAGAATCTGCCTACAATGCAGGAGACACAGGAGACTCAGGTTTGATCCCCGGATCAGGAAGATCCTCTGGAGGAGGAAATGGCAACCCATTCCAGTATTCTTGCCTGGAGAATCCCATGCATAGAGGAGCCTGATGGACTACAGTCCATGGGGTCATAGAGTCAGACAAGACTGAGCACATTATCAATCATTATTATCAGGATATATTAAGTGAAAAATGTTAGAACAGTGTATGCCATTCTACTATGACGAAAGAAACTATATATTGGGTTGGCCAAAGAGTTCATTCAGGTTTTTCTGGAACATCTTAGAGAAATACATGCAATTATGGATATGGAGAGAGTATCCCTGAAAAGAATTATAAGAAATAAATTAATAAGAATCACTTATCATTGGTTGCCTCTGGGGATAAGACTGGGTAGCCAGGGGACCAAGGAGAGGAAAAAAGTTCATTCTTTATGCTCTTTTGTAGCTTTGGAATTTTGTACCACATGCAAGTACTACCAATTCAAACAGATAAAAACTTAAAATTGTAATAATAGGAAAGATTAGCCAACTTGGCTCTGACAAATCTTACATCTTTTCACTCTCCTTTCCAAATGTTTCCTTGTGCTCCATGCAGCATCTCTGTTTATCATAATAACTCTTAGGCATCATGTCCTCTCTGGACTGGTCACTATGCAAACTTCGTCCTGCTTTGTCGTTATTGTTGTTTCATGGCTAAGCCATGTTTGACTCTTTGTGACCCTATCGACGGCAGCATGCCAGGCTTCCCTGTCCTTCACTATCTCCTGGAGTTACTCAAACTAATGTCCATTGAATCAATGACACCATCCAACTATCTCATCCTCTGCCACCCCCTTCTCCTCCTGCCATCAATCTTTCCCAGCATCAGAGTCTTTCCCAATAAGTCAGCTCTTCGCATCAGGTGGCCAAAGTACTGGAACTTCAGCATCAGTCCTTCCAAAGAATATTCAGGACAATTTCTTTTAGGATTAACTAACTGGTTTGATCTCCTTGCTATCCAAAGGACTCTCAAGAGTCTTCTCCAGCACCACAGTTCAAAAAGCATCAATTCTTCGGCGCTCAGTCTTCTTTATGGTCCAAATCCCACATCCACACGTGACTACTGGAAAAACCATAGCTTTGACTGTACAGACTCTGCTTCTTAATACGGTGTCTAGGTTTGTCATAGCTTTTCATGCTGCTTGGTCCTTCCATTGACTTTGTGAGGCAGGTCTTATTAACCTCTTGGTCTCCAACATTTCATTATGAAGTTTCACACCTAAAGGTGAAAGAATCTTTCAGTGACCATCTACATTACTTTTTGCAGAGTACCTACCACCATCTGACATATTAATTTTCTTATTCTTCCTCTTGTTTCCCATTCTACAAGGAGAGGCATTTTTTCAGTTATATATATATACCAGATTATTTTCCATTATAGGTTATTATAAGATAGTGACTGTAGTTCCCTGTGGTATACAGTGACTCTTGACTGCTTATCTGTTCTATATGTAGCAGATGTATCTGTTAATCGAATACTCCTGATTTATCCCTCCCCTACTCCCTTTCTTCCTTGGTAACCGTAAGTTTATTTTCTATGTCTGTGAGTCTGTTTCTATTTTGTGTATATATTTATTTGTATTATTTTTAGATTCTACCTGTAAGATATATCATTATAATATTTGTCTTTATCTGGCTTATTTCACTTAGTATGGTATTCTTCAGGTCCATCTATGTGGCTGCAGATGCCATATTTCATTCTTCTTAACAGCTGAGTAATAGTCCATTATATTTCCACACTTCTAAACCATTTGTCTGTCAGTGGGCCCTTGGACTGTTTCCGTGTCTTGTCTATTGTAAACCGTGCTGCTCTGAGCATCTGGGTGCGTGTATCTTTTGGAATTAGAGTTTTCCTCTTTTTCTGATATGCATCTGGAAGTGGGATTGCTGGACCATTTGGTAGCTCTCTTTTAACTTTTTGCAGACCCTCTGTACTGTTTTCCATAATAGGCACCAATTTACATTCCCACCAACAGTGTAGGAAGGTTTCCTTTCCTCCACACCGTCAAGGGGAGGGGATCTTCATCTCTGAATGAAGCTCACAGCTGTATCCCAGGACCTAGCAGAGTGCTGGCACATAGTAGGTGCTCACTAAATATTAGCTGAATGAATCATTCAGTGATTCCACCTTAGGCACTGAGCCTGGCACACACGAGGTGCCCAGACAATGCCTAGGGCATAAACGATGGATCCAGCCTGCCCGCGAACGGGTGCTAGTTGTGTTTTTCCGGAGCCCCAGGGATGTCTGTGCCAGGCAGCCAAGGTCCCTGTAGCCAGATGGATGTGGCAGTTGGTTCCATCCCTGGATGGGGAAGATCCCCTGGAGGAGGAAATGGCAACCCATAGCTGAAGGCTAGGCTGACTCTTAAGCAAAACCGACATGCTCAGCCTCTCTCAATGCCTGTTGACTGCAGCTGGAGGTGGAGAAATCAATATAAAGATTGGCTTTGGGAGAAAGGAAAAGAAGAAAAGGCCGTCTCTACTTCCTAAAGGAGACAGCCCCAAGAAGGACAGGGGAGTGGACAGAAGGGAGGGGAGAGGTGCCCAAGATCTGGCCCACAGGCTTGGCTGCCCCCAGGGCGGCTGGTGTTTCTGCCTTCTCTGGGTTAGTGGGAGGAAGCAGACTAAGGGCTTGCTGGGAAAAGTTTTGCTAGGATTAACGCGGGCCCCTTGGAGTGCCAAGGTCCACACGTGCTCACTGCTGTGAGGAGAACTGGCAGGAGGATGGGGAGGGTGGGAAAGCAGCTGCAGATGGGGGAGGAGAAGGGAAAGAGGCTGAGGTGGGGAAGGGGCGGGGAAACGGACACTTGCTTGTGGTCAGTTGTGTCTGACCCTTTGTAACCCCATGGACTGCGGCCCACTAGGCTCCTCCATCCATAGAATTCTCCAGGCAGAAATACTGGAGTGGGTAGCCATTTCCTCCTCCAGGGGATCTTCCCGACCCAGGGATTGAACTCAAGTCTCTTGTGCCTCCTGCCTTAGCAGGCAGATTCTTTACCAACTGAGCCGCCAGGGAAGGTGAGGCACTTCTCTGCTTGGTGGAGAGAGCCCGTCAGTGGCAAGCACTGGATTTCCCAAGCTCACATTCCAGGAAGGACAATGAGCACACGCAGAGCACATCTTATTAACATCCAGCAACGCACTCCTCAAAGACTCCCACCCTGCCTGGTGGCCCAGGGACACTGAGTTAAACACTGCAGGTGTGACCCACAGCTTCCTTTTATAGATGTGCTGGCTGAGGACAGAGGTAGCGTCTCTATTCTCAGAGAGAGAGAATGCGATTTCAGCAGACTTGAGAAAGGTGAGAGCATTTGCGATGAGGCTATCCAGGCAAAGGATGTTCCCGGCAGTGGGGAAACAGCCAGTGCAAAGGCCCTGAGGTGGGATCCTGGAGCAGAGGCAGCCTGTGGCTGGAGTGAAGTAAGGAGGGAAGGAGCAGGGAAGGGGGTGCGGGTGGCCAGAGATGCCAATGGCAGGTCACGTGTCCTCTTGTGGGCCATGGGGAGGACTTGAGCTGTTTCTCTGTGTGAGACAAGAGCCATGGGAGGGTTTTGAGCAGAGGAGGGACTTGATCTGACTTATTAGATTTAACAGGATACCTCTGGTGGTCATGGGGGAGAATAGACCTTAGTGAGGCTGGGTGGAAACAGGGAGTCTGGACAGGAGGCTACTGCACCAGTCTGAGCATGAGATGATGGTGGCCTGGACCGTGGCAGTGGGCAGGACTGGATCTGCTCTGGATGTTTCTGTCATGCACTCATTCATTCATTCACTCATTAATTCCATTATCCCTCCTACCAGTAAATATTTAATATTTGTTAAGAACCCTCTCTATACCAGACACCACCTGATGCGAAACACTGAGCAAAACAGATACAGACCCTTGTCCAAATGGAACGGAAGTCTAGTGGGGAGACAGATATTCATCTGTCTCATTTTCATTCATAAAATAAGACAATGCTGAGGGCTTCCCAGGTGGCACTAGTGGTAAGGAACTCGCCTGCCCATGCAGGAGACCTAAAAGAGGAGGAGTTGGATCCCTGGGTCGGAAAGATCCCCTGGAGAAAGAAATGGAAACCCACTCCAGCAGTCTTGCCTGGAGGATCCCATGGAGGAGCCTGGCTGGCTGCAGTCCATGGGGTCACAAAGAGTTGGACACGACTGAAGCGACTTAGCACACGTGCACCCAGGACCGCGCTGCCCACTGCAATAAGTAACAGGGGATTCTGTCACCGGTCTGGCCCCAGCCTGGGAACCTTCTCCTTCAAGGCCTTCCTCACCCACGTGGAGACACAGAGGCACAGAGAGGGAACGTGACTGGCTCAAGGTCACACAGCAAGTCCTGAGCAGAGCTAGGACTTTCCCCAGCCCACGTCTCCCCCTCCCTGGGTTTCCCAGAAGGCGGCTGTCAGCCCGCCATCCCGGCTTCCCCCGGCCTGGGCCGCCCCGGCTGCAGCCACCCGTGGTTTATGACCCCCAGAAGCCCCTCCGCAGTGTCTCGGGCGGCGAGGCCCTGGGCCACAGGAGATGGGCTCGCCCCGCTCGGGCCCAGGCGGCTGCAGATCGATTGTGCGTGCGCCGCCCTGGTACTCCATCTCATTAGGCTCTCGTTTTCATCTCCCGGCTTCCTGGCAGCCTTCAAATTATCCCATAAAATTTATTTACTATTTCATGAATACATAAGCAGCAGGCAGGCACAAGCTTTTTATATATTTACACTGTATATATTTCACGGGAGACTTATAGCTGTCTCTAAGGCAGAGCGGGGGAGCGGGGGAGAGAAGGAGCAGACGGAGCCGGCAGCTGGCGGCGGAGGGAGGGAGGCGGCGGGGAGGCGCGCGGAGGGCGGGCAGGGTTGAGGGTGGCCCCCGTGCCCACGGCCATGCCGGACCACGCTGGGCTGGCCAGGGCTGCCGCCGGGCAAGGGAGGGAGGGGAGTGCCTCTCTGGGACAGTCGTCTTGGGGAAGTGGAAGCAGGGCAGGGGTCTGGGGCTGAGGGTTGTGCTAACACCGATGCTCTGATCAGGGGTTCCTGGGGTGTGTGAGGCTCCAGCTTTGGACACTGGTAGGAACTGCTGGACCGCAGGGCAATTCAGACCCTAGTCAAGGGGTGGGCCCTCATCCTGGCCCCAGATTAAGCCCAGACTCTTGCTCCAGAATGTTCATTGGCAGGACTGATGCTGAAGCTCCAATCCTTCGGCCACCTGATGCGAAGAGGCGACTCACTGGAAAAGACCCCGATGCTGGGAAAGATTGAAGGCAAAAGGAGAAGAGGCAGGCAGAGAATGAGATGGTTGGATGGCATCACTGACTTCACGGACATGAACTTGAGCCAATTCCGGGAGGTGGTGGAGGACAGGGAAGCCTGGCGTGCCTGCAGGCCATAGGGTCACAAAGAGCTGGACACGACTCAGTAGCTGAACAGCAACACAACTTGCTCCGGACTGAGCCCTGATCCGAATCACAGATTTTTCCTGACCCCTCTCTCCATCCCAGTCACAAACTGAGCTTTGATCCCGGTCAAATACTCACTACTCCAGATCTAGTCACAGACAGCCCTAACACTGGTCCGGGACAGGACCCTGATCCCAACCATAGGCTGAGCCCAACCGCAGCCTTGCACGCAGGCTCCGCCCCCGGGCCGGCCTCTCGCGGGAGCAGCGAATGAACAGCTCCTACCTGCAGCCACAGGCCCCTCCTCCTCCCTGTGGTCTGTGCGGTGGTCAGTAAACAGGATCGTGGTGTAACCTGGCTGATAACGCCAGAAACCTCAATCCCTCCGAAGGCAGCCACTCTGCACCCGGCCCAGTCCTACCCACCAAGATTTTGCCCTCCAGAAGGGCCCCAGGGCCCAGGAGCCAGGGGGCACGTGAACAGAACGCGGATGAGCTTATCAGAAACCCCCTCACATGGGGCCAGGCATTCACAGGGAAGGCACTAGACAAATGCCTGGTGAACTGAAAAATATGAGCTTTGCTCTCTGCTTCTGCCTCCGTCCTTTAGAAGGTTCTCATCATTCTGATACAGTAAGAAGCCAGTTCAGACCCCTGAGGACAGAGCCTGTGCCCAGGGGGTTGCTCTGGAATTGAATCCTGCTTCCAGTATCAGCGGTGTGACCCTGGGAGAGCCCTTCCACTCTTAGTGCCTCAGATTACGCATCTGTGCAATGGGGTTAGAAATCCGAGCTTCTGGGTATCTCACGTGCTGACATCTCGCGAGATCTGGCTGGTCAGCGCCTCCAAATGCCCACCGTCTGTTCCCATTCACTATCAAACAAGTATTTATCCACTTACCATCCGGTCTTCATTGTCACCATCGTCACAACATCAGCATTGTTGTTGACGTTTATTGAGCACGAACTGTGTTCCAGTCCCAGCTTCTTCACTCATTTTAATCTTACAGTAGCTCTCTAAAGTCAATGCTCACTCTTTCATCTCTCCATGAATTTATCGGCTATCCATCTAGTGATCTCATTTCTCTCTCTCTCTCTCCCCATCCTTCCTTCTTCCTTCCTTCAAGAGGCAGTCCAGTGCAGTGGTTAGGAGCAGGGGCTCTGAGCCCAGAAAGACTGGGTTCAGGTTCTAGCTCACCACTCACTAACTGAATGATAGTGAGTGAGATAATGCATCTGCTCAATAGAAACAGTAAAAGGCCTTCCCTCTAAGAACTGCTGCAAAGATGGACTAGTTAATAGATGCAAACAGAGGCTTAGAATAATGATTGGCGAAAGTGAGCAGTTAGTAAATACCGGCTGTGATTATTCATAGAGCCACTGATTTACCCACATGTCCAAGCCCCTTCTCTGCACAGGACACCAGGCTTTCGGTGACAAACAAGACAGGAAAGTAAACATCCACAGTGACCACTGGAGTGGTTACTGTATGCAAGACACTTTATACTTCTTAGTTACATCCTCTCAAAAGCCCCGTGAGATGGGTACTATTGTCATCATTATACAAGAGTGAACTGAGATTCAGAGAGGTTAAGTGACTTGTCTGAGGACACACAGCTTGTAAGCCTAGACTGGAACGCAGGAAGCCCGGCTGTTGAGCTTGCATGCCTAACCATTGGGAGACACTGCCACCTTGTTATCACAGGCGTACAGGCGAACAGAGTTCTCCCAGAGGGTGTGTGAAGGACTATGGGTGGGGGAAGTGTCAGTGGACTCTGCCCAGGGCCAGTGTGGGACTGAGGTCCACTGAGCTGAACCATCCAACGGAATCTTCTGGACTCCTTTCATAAACAGTCAACCCCTAGGGATGTCTCCTGACCACTCTGCTTTCCTTGTGGATCCCTGACTTTCCTAACCTCTCACGGCTATGAATAAGCACACCATGGGGGCAGAAACTATAAGAACAGATCCCTCCCCATCTCTCCATGCAGAGCAGCACTCTATAATTGCACAGGGCTGAAATCAGAGGCAACATCGGGCTGCTTCACCTACACATGTGAAACCTGGGCTCCAAGGCGCCCACTTCATCATAGCTTCTTTGTCTAGACCATGTAGCATTTATTATTAATGGGAATAATAATTATAATTGCTTATTGATCTCCCCCAGTGCAGCCGGCACTCTACCCAGCACTGAATTCGGGTCACTGCCCAGCAGACCCACAAATCTATGCCCAGTGCAATGCATTACACAGTGCTGGTGCGCAATAGATGTCCAATACTGTGACCACATCTGCATGGAGGGTCCCTGCTTGCCACATCCAGGCGCACACACTTATCTGGTTCATGGCTAAGCAGATAACATCCACCTCAACCACACAGAACCTGAGTCTCCAACCCAGAGGCATTTATTACTTGCTTTATACTTTTAGCATTTGCGTTGGACTGAGAAAATGCTCTCCTGGAATATAAGAAAAATAAAAGGAGGGCACTCTGGTTTTCAAGGATAATCTAGGACCATGTTTCTTAACCTTTAACCTTCATTTCATCCTCAGAAGTGCTGTTTGTTGAAATGCCTCCAATGACAGTGGGCAAGGCAGGGATGAGTATTCTTCCCATTTCTTAGATTAGGTCACTAAGGCCTGTAAAGGTTTCATTCATTAAGGTGTCCATTCAGCAAGCATATGCTGGGTGCCTGCTATGCACCAGAGACTTTGTTCGGAGCGCCGGGCACAGAGTGGGGCTCGGGAGTTCCCCGGGTGTTTCTTAGCCATCACAGAGTATCGGGATTCCTCAGGGAGCTTGTTAACATGCAGATTCCTGGGCCCTGCCCATAGAGATGGTGATTCAGTGGATATGTTCAAGGTGGAGCCAGGAACCTGCATTTAAAAAACACCCCTCTGCCCCAAATCCCAAAGGGGACAACAGTTCAGAGGGAGACGAAGACTCAGGCCAGGAGAGAAGGGGAGCACAGGCCCAGGAATGAGTCTGAGTTGCAACCCAGGGTGAGGCTGGAGCTACCAGCCAGCAACTTCTGGGCTAAAGGCCTGTCCCTGCCCTCCTGGCTATCTGGTCTCCCAATGCCAAGATCCCCACCTGCTGTGTATCCCAGCTTAGAGCCACCCACATCACCCCGGCAGGAGATGTTTCAGGTGTCTCAGGCCAAGCAGGGACTGCAGCTCACAGGTTTTAACTGGATAATGTACCTTTCCATCTGTAGCGCACTCTCCAGTTTAAAAAGTACCTGCCCACACTGTGAGGCACTTCCCAGTTTGTAAAGGCCTTTGCAGGGTGCTCTCATCCTCGTCATTTTCCATCAGCTGCCTTGTAAGGGGGCTGTTCATCTGCCTTGGGCAGCTGAGAAGACTGAGTCTGGAGTGCATGGCCCAAGGGCCCCAGTGAGCTGGCCTTGGCTAGAACTCATGAATCTTCAGCTGAATTCCCATTTCTTGCTGATCAGGGGGCCATGGAGGATAAGACATTGCCCAGAGGTGCCTCTAACCTCAGAGGACCAAACCTGCCGCCCACTGATGGAAAAATTGCCCCAGTCCTGGGTGGGCATGTCTCCCCATGCCTCCCCCATCTTTCCTAGCATCCTCGCACCCCTGGCACTTGGGATGACATGTCCTGGTTACTGCATGAGGCCGTCTCCCTTCATCCTCCCTCCACTTTTCCAGAACCTCCCATCAGAATGGCAGTCCTAGCCCTTTATTTCTCATTGTCACACCCTTGCCCCATGGGCATCTTTATACCTGTTTCACAGAAAAAGAAACAGAGGTTCCAGGAGGTCAGGTGGCTTGCCTGAACTAGCATCTACTAAGCAGATCTGGGTCCAATTATTTTCATTTCCTGTGTTCGGGCTCCTCAATGCTAAGTCATAGTCTCCGCCCTGTCCAGGAAGGCCAGGATTCTGGCCATGGGTCTCAGAATCATCCTTACACGAACGAGGATTCAGGCTGGCCCCTCCATCTGTACCTGTCCTCAGAGCTGAGGGAAGGGGGCTGTGATTCATCACTCAGACTGCCACCTGGTGGAGCCCACATCACTGGGAGTTTGGGGAAGCTGTTATTTAGTGAAGACTCCAGCAATGAATTGCAGAGGAAAACAGAGGAGAGGATGGAGAGACAGAGAGAGAACTTCCTGGGCTGAGGAAGGCATTTTAAAGGTACCTCTGTCGGCAGTAGGTGGGGGGCGGCTAGGAACCAGCTCTCCCAATCAGTGGGCTTTCGCTTAGGAAAGGATCAAAGGATGACCTAAGGAGACCAGGCTGGGATTCAGAAGATGTGGCAAGGTCATGGGTAGTTCAGAGCCTGTGAGCTTGAAACAAACCAGTCCTGGGGGGGTCAGACAAGGCCACCGTGCAGAGCTGAGCAGATTGGTCCCTGCACAAAAGTCCCAAGCCAAGGAGAGAGATGCCTGGGGGTCCACTCACCAAACCGTTTCCCATGACCCAGGGCCATGCCCATCTGGGAGAAGGGAAGTCTTTTTCTAATTTTCACAAAAGTGCCATATGGGCTCGTGATGGTCCTGGCTCAGAGGCGATGAGAACCCGGTGACTCACAGGAGCTGCCCTCAAGCTGTCAAGAGTCTAGAAGAGGAAGGCTCAGTTTCAGCCCCACTGAATTGTAAGGGAGAGAAGAAAAAAGCGAGAAAATGGAGAGGGAGAAGATTATCATTTTGTTTTGACTTTAAATATCCTCAACTGCTTGAAGATGAGAGTCATTGGGCCAAGTAAATGTTTCTTCTTTTTTTTGATAAATTTTCTTCTTTCATAATGAAACTTAATTTCTTTCACTTCTTTCAGTTACAGCACTTGGGATTATTTCTTCTTTCATTTTGATGAGAATAATGTTTTAAAGTGGTTTTTATTGGAGACTTTGGTTTGATGGTTCAAAGTCTAAAAGGGGAACGTTGAATCCTTCTCAAATCCTCTGGCTAAAAGCCCTCTCCCCATCCGTTCACTTATCCATCCATCCACCCACCTAATCATGCATCTACCATCTATCACCCATCCTCCCACACCCATTTACTCATCCACCCATTTACACATCCATCCACCCATCCACCTAACCATCCACCCATCTACTCATTCACCCACCCATCCACCTAACCATCCACCCATCTACTCATTCACCCACCCATCCACCCGTCCACATAACCATCCATCCATCCATCCATCCATCCACACATTCACCCATCCACCCATCCATCCACCCATCCACCATTCACCCATCCACCCATCCAGCCACTCATCTACGCATTCATCCATCCAAACAATAGTTCATCCATCTAAAAATGCATTCATTCATCCATTTACCAACTTAACAAATATCTATTGGGCACTTACCATGTGCCAGGCCCTTCCTAGGCAACGGGGATCTAGTGTTAAATTGTGCAAATGGAATCTCTGCCCTTATGGGAGCTAACAATTCCAGTGGGGAAAAGACAGACCATAAATAAAGTCAGTAAATAAGCAAAATTATCTCACCAATGAGAAGGGCCACACTTAGAATTAGGGCACATCTATGCCCTAGAAAGCGATAGAGGCCTAACTTACCCCAAGGACAGCCCCTAGTGGCAGGCGGCAGGGGCAGGGGGGACACATACATGAGAACTATGTGGCAAGCAGAGAGCTCTTCTTCGTAGAAAATCACCCGCTATTTGATCATTACAATATGGTCATCAACATCACCAACATTAAATCCTGCAGAACTTTTTTTTTAACCTGCAAATATTCACAGCCAGACCCATAATGGTTGACAAGGTCAGTCTCTCAAAGTGACAGGAGAAACACACTTGGTCTTTGGTAACCATCTGGAGCTGACATCAAAAACCATGTATTGATTATCACTGATGACAATGACATTCTCCATTTGAGGAGGGTGGAGGAGAGTGCAGTGGGGTGGGAAGATCACGGGGCTGGGTCCCCCATCTCTTTCTTCTTTCTTCTGCTGCTGCCACTTCTAATCCCCTCATTTCAAGCTGCTGACAGCATAGCCCTTGGAACCTGAGCTTTATATTCTGCCTCTGTCATCTATAAGCTGTGTGACCTCGGACAAGTTGCTTTGCCTCTCTGAGCCTCAACATACTCATCTGAAGTGGAAAATTTTCTATGTCCTTGTGTCTAAAACTTGTTCCACTCCCCCGTAATTTAAGGATTCTGAAACCAAGATCGGTTTTGGAATGCCCATAGATTGCCTGGTGACTCTTGTTAACTTGCAGATTTTGGTTCCGTAACTCTGAGGTGGGACCCAGATGCTGTCTTTCTAGATGAGCTCTCAGGCGACAATGGACATGGCCAGCCTGTGGACCACCTTCTGAGTAGCCGGGAAACCATCGCCTTGTATATTTAATGTGCTTGTTATTAAATCGAGGGGGCAAAGCTACAGTTGATGGAATTTTCGATTTCAGGAAATGCATTAACCCTGTATTTCACTTTATTCTCCCAGCAACCCCAGAAAAATGTTTGTAAAGCACCAGCTCGGCCCGCCGAAAACATTAATAGATTTAGCTCACTCATTTGAAAACCTTCAGTGCTGATGCAGGATGTAAAGGCGATCCCGGACTTGGGAGTCCATCTATAATTGGATGCGATCCCCATGGGGCCCATGTGTAGGAGGAGATGGAACACTGGCAGGCTCTGCAAGGGGAAAAATGTTCATTCCTCCTGCTGTTCCCCACATCCCCCGGTTCAGGGACGTGTCTGATCAGGCCCGCATCAAACAGCACATTTGCAAAAAGACTAAAAACAGAGTCCAGGAGACTAGATCCTGCTTGAATTGGTCGCGCTATCAACCCAGCCACTCCCCCACCTCAACCTCCTTCAGACAGATACATCCAAGTGCTTGCTTCAAGCCATCCACACTGAGAAGCACCTGGGCGAGTCTCCCTGCTCAGAGGAGCTCGGAGAGGAGGGGTGAGAGAAGCAGGAAGGGAAACCTGGGTTTTATTTAGGGACCAGGAACGTGGAGCAGAGAAACAGAGAGGGAGCAATGAGCTGGGAAGGGAATGGGGACACAGTGAGCTATTTTATACTCTTGCAGCCACTCATGATAAGAATGCCACCTTGCAAGAAGCATATTCAAGTTTGCAACTTCCAGTGCATTCTCTCGTCTGAGATAGGCGACAGCGTTAGAAGGAGGTGGTAAAGGACCTTTTATATTTCAGCTGAGGAAACTGTGACTTGGAGATTTGGAGGAAATGATCCACAGGCAAGTGGTTAAACTACAATCAGTGGATGCAGGCAGTCTGGGTGGGGTCTGAGACTGCATTTCTAACAAGTTCTGAGGGGATGTCAATGGGACTGGTCCATGGATCACATGTGGAGTAGCAAAGATGTGGTGACTGATATACTGAAGGGACGCAAACCAGGAAATTGATCTGGTGCTACCCCAAAACCTTATCATTTATGTTTTTAAAAATTTCTTTTGGGGTGCACATGGGTTTTCTCTAGTTGTGGCAAGCAGGAGCAGCTCTCTGGTTTCAGTGCTTGGGCTTCTTATTGCAGTGTCTTCTCTTTTGGAGTACAGGCTCTAGGTTCCAAGGCTTCAGTAGCTGCAGCTCATGGGCTTAGTTGTTCCTCGGCATGTGGGATCTTCTGGGACCAGGGATCGAACCTGTGGCCCTGCGTTGGCAGGTGGAGTCTTAATCACTGGACCACCAGGGAGATGCAAAGCTTCATCATGTATCTTGCCCATTAATATTGGGTGTTTCTCATCACCTAGGTGTTGTGTTGATACCACAGAGGACAAAGCAGGCCTGCTCCCTGGCCTGGTGGATTTTTGACCAGGTTAATTAAACCAATACATTTAGACCAGTAACTGAAACTTCTATAAATTATAATAAGACTGGTTATGCTTACAGCACACGGTAGTACCAATATTTGGGAGAAGAATGTAATGTGCAGTGACAATTGCAAAGAGCCTCTAATCAGTGTATCAAAGCCAGGATGGTGGCAGTTAGGTTCAAGCCCCAGGCCCCCTCCTCATCCTGGGTGTGTCTGAGCCTGTCATGCCATGATACACCCATAAAAGTGGTGAGAAAATCAACCCAAACCACAGCCTAGATGTGGAAGCCCCAGCCCTTGGCACCATGAGACTTGCATCTTCTGATTCTCCATGTTGACAAGGGAGTCATCTGCCCCGTGCTTTCCTATCTCCCTGGGCATCTGGTGGCCAGACTTAGCAAATAAAATATTTCTGATAGATAACAAATACATTTATTTTTGGTTTAAGTATATCCCACACAAAATTTGGATCATACTTATATTAAAAAGAATTTATTTGTTGTCTGTCTATCTGAAATTCACACTTAACCGGGCATCCTGTGTTTTACCCGATAACTGTACCTGGGCAGCTTTAGAAAATACCAGTGTTTGGGTCCCACACCAAGATGCAGGTTTTCAAGTGGCATTAACGGTGTTTCAAAAGTCCCAAATGATTTTAATTAGCTAAGAGTCGTGACCCACTGACTGGAAAAAGAAAAAGATTCTAAGCTGGTAGGAAGAACCAATTCCATATTGGAGTTGTCACCTGGTTTTACTGTGGCAACCCTTCAAGAGTCTGGAAAGTCCTTGTGTGCAGTTTTAAAGGTGGTTTTGGGGCTGCATCGGATAATTTTCAGTGTTTTGCCAGTGCTAAATAAGAACTCTTTTGATGAATTAGCAGCTATGAATGAGGGAAGCTGCCATGGTGAAAGAGCAACCAACTCCCTAGTTTAATATTTAATAATAATTTTAATAAGTATTATTATATTATTATGTATTGAGTCCTTACTTTGTGTCAAGTACTATGTTAAGCACTTTCAAAACACGCTGTTAATATCATTTACAATAGTGAACATATGGAAGCAACCTAAAGGTCCATCAACAGATGAATGGATAGAGAAGGCGTGATATTTATACATGTGTGTGCACGTTAAGCAGATTCAGTCGTGTCCAGCTCTGTGCCACCCTCTGGACTGCAGCCCGCCAGGCTCCCACGGGCTACAGAATCCCACGGGGATTCTCCAGGCGAGAACCCTGGAGTGGGTTGCCATGCCCTCCTCCAGGGGTTTTCCCAACTTAGGGATTGAACCCGTGTCTTTTATGTCCACCTGCATTGGCAGGTGGGCTCTTTACTGGGAACACACACACAGGAATAGTACTCAGTCATAAAAATTAGGAAACTTTGCCATTTGTTTCAACATGGATGGACTTGGAGGGCAATATGCTAAGTGAAATTAGTCAGAGACACATAGTTTATGATGTTGCTTACATGTGGAATCCAAAAAATACAACAAACTAGTGGATATAACAAAAAGAAGCAGACTCACAGGTACAGAGAGCAAACGAGTAGGTACCAGTGGGAGGGGAGGGGCCACATAAGGGCAGGGGAGAGAGATCGACAACCTCTGGGTATAAGATTGGCCATAAGCGTGTGTTCTACAACACCAGGATCCACAGCAGCTAACAACTTTCCAGGGCTGAGTGAAAATGGAACAAGGTAATGTATGCAAATAGAGTTAAAGCGCTTAGAACAGTGTCCTGAATATATCACGTGCCCAGTAAATGCCAGCTATACGACATACCTGTAGAGGAGAGAGAGGAAAGAAGAGAAGGAGGAGGAGGGTGAGAAGATGGGGGAGGAGGGGGAGGAGAGGGGGAAGGAGAGGGAGGAGAGGGGAAGCTCTGATGGACAAGCAGGCGTGCTACCCCGGCAACACCTGCCTCTCTCCGCTCAATACATTTCCGAGTGGATCCATTTATACTGGGTGATGTATAGGCCCATCAGGGCGGCATTGGAGAGGATCCTGCCTCCTCCTCCTCCTCCTCCTCCTCCTCACTGGCCCCTGGGGAGGGAGAGAGGGCATCAGTTCAGCCAAATAGCTTCAGTAGCCTTCTGCCCCTCTCTGGCCCATGCCTGATGAAGGTGGCATGTGGGCAGTGGGAAGGTCAGGAAACATGCATGCCCACTATGTGCCAGGCTCCGTCCTGTCTGTCTGGGACCCAAGGATCCATGTTCCAGATCAATGGCCTATGCCCTCTGGGAGTCTCGCAAGGAGGGTAGGGGATACATAGAAAAGCAGTTAAGGTCCACAGGCAGCACAGTGCCACTGTCCCTTTGCGCTCTGCTATCGTTGTCTTTCGCTAAGTTGTGTCTGACTCTGCTGCGACCCCATGGACTGCAGGCCGCCAGGATCCTCTGTCTATGGGATTCTCCAGGCAAGAATATTGGAGTGGGTTGCATTTCCTTCTCCAGGGAATCCTCCTGACCCAGGGATTGAACCCACGTCTCCTACATTGGCAAGCGGATTCTTTACCTCTGAGCCCCGCATTCTGCTATCATCTGCTTATTATTCAGATATTCTGTACATAACAGTCATCATTATTTCTGCACTTCCCTGGGGATGGTTGGGAGGATTCAACATGTAGAATGTCCACCCTGCTGCCTGGCACAAGCCTTCAATGAATGAGAAGCAGTT
Organism: Oreotragus oreotragus; assembly: GCA_006410675.1. Taxonomy (NCBI): domain Eukaryota; kingdom Metazoa; phylum Chordata; class Mammalia; order Artiodactyla; family Bovidae; genus Oreotragus; species Oreotragus oreotragus. Next base: position 113,479 of record SJYX01014357.1, read on the forward strand.
TCGCTGGAGAGGTGCTGCCTGGGTGCAAATCCCAGCCCCAGCCTCAGCAAGAGCTGAATGTCTCCTTACCTCTGTTACCTCATTTGGTAAAATGGGACCAAACCATAGTAAGTCCCTTATCAGGTCACCCAGAGGGTGAAATGGGTTGACACATATGCAAAACTCTTAGGCTGTTAACAGGCACATCTGAGCATTGTGGAAGTGCCATCATTGTTTTCATTACATATGAGCTGTTGGTTTTATTTTCCTCAATGCAGCAATTCTTTGGGAGCTTGAAAATTTACCTGAAGAATGGGGATATTAACATATTTACCTTAGAGATTGTTCATTTGCTAAGGTGTGTCTGACTCTTTGCAACCCCATGGACTGCAGCACGCCAGCCTCCCCTGTCCTTCACTATGTCCTGGAGTTTGCTCAAATTCCTGTCCATTGAGTTGGCGACATTATCTAACCATTTCATCCTCTGCCCACCCCCTTCTCCTTTTGCCTTCAGTCCTTCCCAGCAGCAGGGTCTTTTCCAATGAGTCGCATCAGGTGACCAAAGTATTGGAGCTTCAGCTTCAGCATCAGTCCTTCCAATGAGAGGTGACGATTCAAAGATATCATGTATGTAAAATGCTTGGCCTGCACATGGTGCTTAGCGAGCATGCAATATACTATTAGTAATTAACATAAGCTTCATTTGTTTTCATTAACCCAAAGCTTGCATTGGCATCTTTAAAGTATATGATGTCACTGTCCTCCAGAGTTCACAATGTAGTGTCGAGACATATTAGGAAATTAACACGTGTCTTAGTGCTTTAACCATATAAAACAAAGGTGTGTACATCTGGGTAGCTCTGATGGGAATGTCCAGCCTTGTCTAAGGCAGTATAAGCATCCCAGAACCTTCAGGCCTTTGCCCTGGCTGGTCCCCTGCCCCAAGTGCCTCTTTTCCCTATGTTGAATTCCTGGGGCTCCTATAACCTGTCTCTTATACACATCTGAGGGGGGAGGAGGGGAGAGGAGGGAGGAGGGAGAGGAGAGGGGAGGAGGGGGAGGAGGAAGACAAGGAGGACAGGAAGTAAAGAAACGGTAGAGAGAGAAAGTGAAAGTGTTTCTCTCCCAGTTGAGTCCAGCTCTTCACAACCCCATGGACTGCAGCCCACCAGGCTCCTCTGTCCATGGGATTCCCCTGGCAAGAATACTGGAGTGGGTAGCCATTCCCTTCTCCAAGGGATCTTCCCCATCCAGGGATCAAACCTGGGTCTCTCTTGCATTGCAGGTGGATTTTTTTACTGTCATGAGGGAAGTCCTAGAGAGAGACAGGGTAAAGCTAAAACACAGACCAGAGAGAGAGAGAGAGAGAGAAGGAGGCAGAGCGATAAGGAGACAGAAATGGAGACAAGGAGAGACAGAAAGAGTGAGCACCCAGGCGTCTCTGGTCCTTTCCCCTGAGAGCTGCCCAAACTGTTCAAGCTGCCACGCTTTTTCTCATCTTCCCCAACTCATCTCTAAAAATACACACCTTCCACTTGCCCATGTGTGGCTGCTGGTCCCCTACCCATGGGTCTAAACTCTCTATGGTGGAGGCTGGCTGTCTCGGCGGTCATCTGCCTTGGACCCACCCAGATCCATCGGATGGAAGTGCCATCGACAGAACTGACCTTTCCTCTGGCCCCATCTGCCTCTGTGCCAGCCCCATCAGGACTATAAACTTCCTACTGTCACCCTCTATCTGCCCATCACACCTCCAGCTTGGGTCCAGGGCAGCTGGGGCCACAAGAGGACGCTTATCCTTAAGTGATAGTTGCCCCCACCCCGCAGCCATCTGCCAAGGGGATAACTGGGGGCAGGGGGCCCTGACAGAGCACCTTCGAGGGGCCCCACCGTGGCCTTGCCCGGGGGCAGCAGTGACAGCAGCTCTGATGGACAAGCAGGCGTGCTACCCCGGCAACACCTGCCTCTCTCCGCTCAATACATTTCCGAGTGGATCCATTTATACTGGGTGATGTATAGGCCCATCAGGGCGGCATTGGAGAGGATCCTGCCTCCTCCTCCTCCTCCTCCTCCTCCTCACTGGCCCCTGGGGAGGGAGAGAGGGCATCAGTTCAGCCAAATAGCTTCAGTAGCCTTCTGCCCCTCTCTGGCCCATGCCTGATGAAGGTGGCATGTGGGCAGTGGGAAGGTCAGGAAACATGCATGCCCACTATGTGCCAGGCTCCGTCCTGTCTGTCTGGGACCCAAGGATCCATGTTCCAGATCAATGGCCTATGCCCTCTGGGAGTCTCGCAAGGAGGGTAGGGGATACATAGAAAAGCAGTTAAGGTCCACAGGCAGCACAGTGCCACTGTCCCTTTGCGCTCTGCTATCGTTGTCTTTCGCTAAGTTGTGTCTGACTCTGCTGCGACCCCATGGACTGCAGGCCGCCAGGATCCTCTGTCTATGGGATTCTCCAGGCAAGAATATTGGAGTGGGTTGCATTTCCTTCTCCAGGGAATCCTCCTGACCCAGGGATTGAACCCACGTCTCCTACATTGGCAAGCGGATTCTTTACCTCTGAGCCCCGCATTCTGCTATCATCTGCTTATTATTCAGATATTCTGTACATAACAGTCATCATTATTTCTGCACTTCCCTGGGGATGGTTGGGAGGATTCAACATGTAGAATGTCCACCCTGCTGCCTGGCACAAGCCTTCAATGAATGAGAAGCAGTTTCGCTGGAGAGGTGCTGCCTGGGTGCAAATCCCAGCCCCAGCCTCAGCAAGAGCTGAATGTCTCCTTACCTCTGTTACCTCATTTGGTAAAATGGGACCAAACCATAGTAAGTCCCTTATCAGGTCACCCAGAGGGTGAAATGGGTTGACACATATGCAAAACTCTTAGGCTGTTAACAGGCACATCTGAGCATTGTGGAAGTGCCATCATTGTTTTCATTACATATGAGCTGTTGGTTTTATTTTCCTCAATGCAGCAATTCTTTGGGAGCTTGAAAATTTACCTGAAGAATGGGGATATTAACATATTTACCTTAGAGATTGTTCATTTGCTAAGGTGTGTCTGACTCTTTGCAACCCCATGGACTGCAGCACGCCAGCCTCCCCTGTCCTTCACTATGTCCTGGAGTTTGCTCAAATTCCTGTCCATTGAGTTGGCGACATTATCTAACCATTTCATCCTCTGCCCACCCCCTTCTCCTTTTGCCTTCAGTCCTTCCCAGCAGCAGGGTCTTTTCCAATGAGTCGCATCAGGTGACCAAAGTATTGGAGCTTCAGCTTCAGCATCAGTCCTTCCAATGAGAGGTGACGATTCAAAGATATCATGTATGTAAAATGCTTGGCCTGCACATGGTGCTTAGCGAGCATGCAATATACTATTAGTAATTAACATAAGCTTCATTTGTTTTCATTAACCCAAAGCTTGCATTGGCATCTTTAAAGTATATGATGTCACTGTCCTCCAGAGTTCACAATGTAGTGTCGAGACATATTAGGAAATTAACACGTGTCTTAGTGCTTTAACCATATAAAACAAAGGTGTGTACATCTGGGTAGCTCTGATGGGAATGTCCAGCCTTGTCTAAGGCAGTATAAGCATCCCAGAACCTTCAGGCCTTTGCCCTGGCTGGTCCCCTGCCCCAAGTGCCTCTTTTCCCTATGTTGAATTCCTGGGGCTCCTATAACAAACGATGACAAGCTGGGTGGCTTAAAAAGAAAAACAAAACCAGAAGTTTATCCTTGTATAGATCCTGAGGCCAGAAGTCTGAAATCAAGGTATTGGCAAGTGCGGTGCCTTTTAGACAAGACACTCTGAGGGAACGTGTGTTCTCTGCCCCTCTCTAGCTTGGGGGAAAGCTGACAATCCTTGACTTGTAGGTGCACGACTCCAATGTCTGCCTCCATCGTCACGGTGTGCCCCTTCTGTGTGTCTGTTTCACGTCTTCCTCCCTCCCTACTTTTTAGAAATAAAGAAGGCACTGGACTGAGAGCCCACCTTAAATCCATGATGACCTCCTCTTGAGATTCTTAATACATCAGCAAAGGCCCTTTTCCAAATAAGGTCACTTTCTGAGGCTCTGGATGCACACAAAGCTGAGGGACTACAGTTCAAGCCAGCTCACTCCCTGTCCCTTCTTGGCAAAGCCGCTAGCTCCCCTTCTTTGCCCCTCTCTCCCAGCACTTGTCCTTTGATCTTAGCCCATGACTGTTCTGCCCCTTTAGCCTGGGAGGCACAGGGTCCTGATCCCAGCACAGCACAAGGCCTGACCCAGGAGAGGACCACTGGCCACTAACGTCAGCCAGCCCAGGGGTAGGAATACAAAGGGAAGCTCACGTGGTGGTGCTTTAGTCGCTAAGTCATATCTGACTCTTTGTGACCCCATGGACTGTAGCCCACCAGGCTCCTCTGTCCATGGGATTTTCCAGGGAAGAATACTGGAGTGGGTTGCCATTTCCTTCTCCAGGGGATCTTCCCAACTCAGGGATTGAACCCGGGTCTCCCTTAACCAGCTGAGCCATATGTCTGAGTCTTTAAAAGTTATAAGGCTTCCCTGGTGGTCCAGTGGTTAAGAACCCATCTGCCAATGCTGGAGGTTTGGTCCTCGGGTCTCAGAAGCTCCCACAAGCTGCGGAGCAACCAAGCCTGTGTGCCACAGCTACTGTAAGCCCAAGCACTTACAGCCCATGCTCCGCAAAGAGTGCTGTGGTTAGTCGCTTAGTCGTGTCTGACTTTTTGCGACCCTATGGACTGTAGCCCTCCAGAGAAATCACCGCAATAAGAAGCTGGTGCAACAAACTCATAAATAAAATATGCTCTATCCTGCCTGGACAAATATGTCATCATAACAAACCAGAAGGCCAGCTTTGAGTCTTGACAGTTCTGTGCCCACCTGTAGTGCCCTAGAAACAACCAGCTTCTGGCCTACAGCCTAATCCCAGACAAGTCAGGATTAGAGTGAAGAAAAAAAAAAAAGTACAGTTAGATGGTGTCTTTAGTTAAGATTGTGATATTTTGTACATCATGGGTTCGAGCTAATGGCTTCGTATGTATCATTTCATTTAATCTTCACAAGAGGCATAGGATGGACTGTTATCCTCCCCATTTCACAGATGGGAAAACTGAGGCTCACAGAGGTTATGAAAAAATATGCCCAAGGCCGTACTGCTACACAATAGTAGGGGTGGGATTCACATTCATGTCTGTGTGATTCTCAATAGTCAATGCACTCAAACTTTCCCTGGACTCATCTTGTGCAGGAACAAAACCTCTTTTCTCCCTCCCCATCCCTGTTCGCCTCTTCCCCAGAGGGTGGGTTTTCCCATACCTCTCCCTTGCCACCACTGGCCTCTACCTTCTCTTCCTTCTCCAGAAGCTGCCACAAAAGGTGCTTTCTCTCTTCATATGCCGTTTCACACAGCACAAATAACCTGGCATTTCTGAAAGGAACTTTATTTCCTTTGGCTTTCCCTCAGCTTTGGAGAGAAGAAAATAGAAATTGCAAAAACATAGACAAGTTCTCAGACTGCAGATTACTGATCCTGAGAATTCCCTCCAGCCAGGATGGGTTGGCACTGCTGACTGGCACCATGCCTGGCTTCCCTTCCTCCCAGCTCCAGGCCCCCACCTGCTGCGCAGCATCTTGTCTCCCAACCCTGGCAGAGGTTTGCCTAAAATTAGTAGTACATGATGATCTTACTTGCTGAGGATGTCTGTGTTTTTCTTTTTCTTACATTAAAATAATCCCAATTTCCTTATGGAAGCTCAGCTTACTAGCTATCAGGCCAGGTGGCCTTGAAATGGCTTACCTTACCCCCAGGTCCCAGGATAGGCAGGTGACCCCAGGTGGGCCAATGAGAGGGCCATATTCCCTCTGCCCATAGTGATTGGTTCAGACATGGGCACATGACCCAAGATGAGCCAATCAGAGCTAAGGAACAGGATACCTGATGTTTGCTGGCACTCTTGGGTAAAAGTCACTTTCATTTTTCCTGTGGTTGGTGCCTGGAGCAGCTGGAGGACATCTTTGCCAAAGTGTGAGGAGGGGCTGCCTGAGGATGAAGCCAACTCAGAGGAAAGGACAACTTTCAAAATGAAAAAAAAAAAGACAATTAAAATTTTTGTTGTTGTTGTTGAAGTATAGCTGCTTTACAATGTTGTGCCAGAAACAAATTCTTGATAACATTGTTTCAGGACCTGGATCCAGCTGTACCTGAAGTCCTAGATATAACTATAAACTTTTTAACGAGAAAAATAAATTGTTTTTGTTTAAGTCAGTTTGGGCTTCCCAGGTGGTGCTAGTGGTAAAGAATCCATCTCTCAATGCAAGAGACACAAGAGACTTGGGTTTGATGTCTGGGTCAGGAAGATCCCCTGGAGGAGGACATGGCAACCCACTCCATTATCTTTGCCTGGAGAATCCCATGGACAGAGGAGCCTGGCGGACTACAGTCCAAAGGGTTGCAAAGAGCGAACACGACTGAGTGACTCAGCACAGCACAGTACACAGTAAGCCACTTTGAACTGGGTGTCTATCACCTCTCTCCCCTTCCAGCTCAATCAAAGAAATAGCTAACATTTATTGAGCACTGTCTTAGTCTGGGTTCCCCTGAAAGCAGAGCTTAAGATGAGGACTGGGGTGCAGATGGTGTATATGGCAGCCGATCTCTGGGAGCAGGAGNTTAACCAGCTGAGCCATATGTCTGAGTCTTTAAAAGTTATAAGGCTTCCCTGGTGGTCCAGTGGTTAAGAACCCATCTGCCAATGCTGGAGGTTTGGTCCTCGGGTCTCAGAAGCTCCCACAAGCTGCGGAGCAACCAAGCCTGTGTGCCACAGCTACTGTAAGCCCAAGCACTTACAGCCCATGCTCCGCAAAGAGTGCTGTGGTTAGTCGCTTAGTCGTGTCTGACTTTTTGCGACCCTATGGACTGTAGCCCTCCAGAGAAATCACCGCAATAAGAAGCTGGTGCAACAAACTCATAAATAAAATATGCTCTATCCTGCCTGGACAAATATGTCATCATAACAAACCAGAAGGCCAGCTTTGAGTCTTGACAGTTCTGTGCCCACCTGTAGTGCCCTAGAAACAACCAGCTTCTGGCCTACAGCCTAATCCCAGACAAGTCAGGATTAGAGTGAAGAAAAAAAAAAAAGTACAGTTAGATGGTGTCTTTAGTTAAGATTGTGATATTTTGTACATCATGGGTTCGAGCTAATGGCTTCGTATGTATCATTTCATTTAATCTTCACAAGAGGCATAGGATGGACTGTTATCCTCCCCATTTCACAGATGGGAAAACTGAGGCTCACAGAGGTTATGAAAAAATATGCCCAAGGCCGTACTGCTACACAATAGTAGGGGTGGGATTCACATTCATGTCTGTGTGATTCTCAATAGTCAATGCACTCAAACTTTCCCTGGACTCATCTTGTGCAGGAACAAAACCTCTTTTCTCCCTCCCCATCCCTGTTCGCCTCTTCCCCAGAGGGTGGGTTTTCCCATACCTCTCCCTTGCCACCACTGGCCTCTACCTTCTCTTCCTTCTCCAGAAGCTGCCACAAAAGGTGCTTTCTCTCTTCATATGCCGTTTCACACAGCACAAATAACCTGGCATTTCTGAAAGGAACTTTATTTCCTTTGGCTTTCCCTCAGCTTTGGAGAGAAGAAAATAGAAATTGCAAAAACATAGACAAGTTCTCAGACTGCAGATTACTGATCCTGAGAATTCCCTCCAGCCAGGATGGGTTGGCACTGCTGACTGGCACCATGCCTGGCTTCCCTTCCTCCCAGCTCCAGGCCCCCACCTGCTGCGCAGCATCTTGTCTCCCAACCCTGGCAGAGGTTTGCCTAAAATTAGTAGTACATGATGATCTTACTTGCTGAGGATGTCTGTGTTTTTCTTTTTCTTACATTAAAATAATCCCAATTTCCTTATGGAAGCTCAGCTTACTAGCTATCAGGCCAGGTGGCCTTGAAATGGCTTACCTTACCCCCAGGTCCCAGGATAGGCAGGTGACCCCAGGTGGGCCAATGAGAGGGCCATATTCCCTCTGCCCATAGTGATTGGTTCAGACATGGGCACATGACCCAAGATGAGCCAATCAGAGCTAAGGAACAGGATACCTGATGTTTGCTGGCACTCTTGGGTAAAAGTCACTTTCATTTTTCCTGTGGTTGGTGCCTGGAGCAGCTGGAGGACATCTTTGCCAAAGTGTGAGGAGGGGCTGCCTGAGGATGAAGCCAACTCAGAGGAAAGGACAACTTTCAAAATGAAAAAAAAAAAGACAATTAAAATTTTTGTTGTTGTTGTTGAAGTATAGCTGCTTTACAATGTTGTGCCAGAAACAAATTCTTGATAACATTGTTTCAGGACCTGGATCCAGCTGTACCTGAAGTCCTAGATATAACTATAAACTTTTTAACGAGAAAAATAAATTGTTTTTGTTTAAGTCAGTTTGGGCTTCCCAGGTGGTGCTAGTGGTAAAGAATCCATCTCTCAATGCAAGAGACACAAGAGACTTGGGTTTGATGTCTGGGTCAGGAAGATCCCCTGGAGGAGGACATGGCAACCCACTCCATTATCTTTGCCTGGAGAATCCCATGGACAGAGGAGCCTGGCGGACTACAGTCCAAAGGGTTGCAAAGAGCGAACACGACTGAGTGACTCAGCACAGCACAGTACACAGTAAGCCACTTTGAACTGGGTGTCTATCACCTCTCTCCCCTTCCAGCTCAATCAAAGAAATAGCTAACATTTATTGAGCACTGTCTTAGTCTGGGTTCCCCTGAAAGCAGAGCTTAAGATGAGGACTGGGGTGCAGATGGTGTATATGGCAGCCGATCTCTGGGAGCAGGAGTGAGGCACAGGGAGAGTGACTCAGGGAAGGAGGAGAGTCGATATAAAGGTGCATTACTGACGTTGCTACTGCAGACAATTGGGATTTTGTTTCTCCAGGACATCCTGAGGAATACAGAGAATGCCTTCCAGAATTATCTACTGAACACCAGGAGGTTGGAGCATTATCTCCTGGCTTCTGTCCTCCACTGACGGCTGACCTCAAGAGAGATGTGATAGGCAGAATAATAGCCCCTAAAGTTGTCCATGTTGTCAACCCCAGAACCTGTGCAGTGTTGGGCTACATGGCAAAGGGGAATGGAGGTTGCAGATGGAATTAAGGTTGCTAATCAGCTGACCTCCTAGATCATCCTGGTGGACCCAGTGTCATCGTAAGAATTCTTATAAATGGAAGAAGGAAAAACAAATACTGAATATGCACGCATATACGTGGTGCAGATGAACCTATCTGCAGGGCAGGAATAGAGACGCAGACACAGGGAATGGACGTGCAGACACGGGGGTGGGATGAACTGGTGGAGGAGCGCTGACTATACACGCTGCCATGTGGAGCAGACAGGCAGTGGGAGTCCGCTGAGAGCACAGGAAGCTCGGCTCAGCGCTCTGTGATGACCTAGTGCAGTGGGGTGGGGGAGGTGGGACGGAGGGTGTGTGTGTAGACATATGGCTGATTCACTTTGCAGTACAGCAGAAACTGAGACAGCACTGTGAAGCAACTATGCCCCATTTAAATACATATATATTAATATGTGTGTGCGTCTACGAGTGCCTAAGTCACTTCAGTCGTGTCCAACTCTTTGCGACCCTATGGACCATAGCCAGCCAGGCTCCTCTGTCCATGGGATTTTCCAGGGACGAATACTGGAGTGGGTTGCCATGGCCTCCTCCAAGAGATCTTCCCGACCCAGGGATCACACCTTCATCTCCTACGACTCCTGAATTGGCAGGCAGGTTCTTTACTGCTTGTGCCACCTGGGAAGCCCATATATATGTGTATACACACACACAGACACATATATGTAGTGGGAGAGGGAGGCAAAAGATGGAAAGCCAGAGCGATGGCGGTGGGAGAAGGACTTGGCCTAATGTTGCTGAGTCTGAAGATGCAGGAAGGGGCCAGGAGCCAAGGAATGTGGGGTAGCTTCCAGAAGCTGGAAAAGGCCAGGAAGTGATCCTCCTCCTGGGCATGCAGAAGGAATGCGGCACTTGATTTTGGCTGGTGAGACCCGTGTTGGACTCCTGCCCTCCAGAACCGTAAGATAATAAATGTGTGTTGTTTCAAGCCACTACGGCTGTATCTATCACCTCCAGCTCAACCAGTGCAATAGCTACCATTTATTGAGCACCGTCTGAGCTTGGGTTCCCGTGAAAACAGCACAGGAGCTTGATACAACAGCCACAGGAAACTAATACAAAGCTATAACCTAAATGCCCAGGCTGCACTGAGTGGGAGTGGGTTTGCAAGGCACCAGACGAGATCTGGGGTGGGAGGAAGGACACACAGAGATATGCTCAAGATAGGATGCTGTCAACACAGATGTGAATCTCAGCTTGCTTGCACAGAACCTGCACTTGATTAGAGGTGGGCTGAGGCGACATGACGCCAGGACCCAGAGGCAGATGCCACAAGCAGTCCCCACAGGGCCAGGCTCTGTGCTAAGCGTACCACAAGCAACGTCTTGATTATGGTTCCATTCTAGTTGAAAGGATATTCTGGGGGACTTCCCTGGTGGTCCAGTGGCTAAGATCCTGTGCTGCAATGCAGGAGTCCCAGGTTCAATCCCTGGTCAGGGAACTAGATCCCACATGCTGCAACTAAGAGTTCGCATGCCCCAAGTAAAGATCCCACATGCCGCAATGAAGATCCAAGATCCCACATGCCACAGCTAAGACCTGGCGCAGACAAATAAATATTTTTTTAATAAAAAGGATATGCAAATTCCCCAGGCCCCCAAGGCCCTCTCACCTAATGGGAGTTCCAGTTCAAGGTGTGCAACTCATTGGCACGGCAATGTTGAATGGCCCACCTACTCTCAGAAATGATCAGATGACACCTCCCTGCCTCCCATGCTGTCAGCTCTGCCTATCAGCCTTAGCTTTTCTGGGAGTCACCCTTTAGGTGCCCATGTCTAGTCAGAGTCTAACCTCCCAGTAGTAAAAAAAAATATCCAGGAATAGTAAAATGTGGAAACAGAAACAGAAGAGGATTATCCTTTCCTGTGGACCTGGAAATGAGTAAAATGTGGCTGGGTATAAGGCAAAAGGGAGTGGTGGGGACTGTGGCAAACTGGAGACTAATGCTCGGCCTAAAAGCGGTGAGACTGCTACTGAACTCTAGCTGGTGGCTGCCACGCAGAAGTGCAGGCCCAGCGTGGTTAGACGTCCCCATTTTTTTTTAAAGAACCCAGAAATCCAAATATTTATATGAGGTCTCCTTGGCAACAAATGCAACTAAAAATCAAAACGGAATGAGACAGAACTCATTGTCCACGTGCTGATCTGACTCAGACTTCTCATTTTATAGATGAAGACTGAGGATCTGAGCGGAGAAGTGATTTGCCTAAGGTTTCGTGGGGAGGGTCAGCCTGACCTATGTTTCTGAGACCAGAAATAGGCAGGGCCTCTTCTGTGGGTCCCTATGCCCTGTCCAGGAATCCCAGGCCCAGGGAATTTCCCTGTCAGTGGGGGAAACCAGAGTGGGAGGTGGAAAGGGAGCTTTTTCTAAGTGCTGAGCTCATCCCAAGGCCCCTACATTCAAGACGCATTTTATTTATAGAAGCTGGAGAGTGATTCCCAGATTGTGGATTAGTCTCTGTCTCTCTGCCTAGTGTCTCAGAATTTCTTTCTGTCTCTTTTAGCAACAAATGCTTTGGCTTTGACCCCTTCTGTCTCTCTGTGTGTCTCTTTTTCTCTGTTTCTTGGTCTCTCTGTCCCTCTTTGTTTCTCCCAGGCTCTTTCCCACTGCTCTGTTCCTTCTTTCCACGCCTCCCAGTCTATATCTTGGTCTGTATCCTTTCTGCCTCTCACGCCTCTGCCCCTCTGCAGGTCTGTGTGTCTGTCTCTCTCTTTTGTGTCTCTTCCGGTTTCTCTCCCCATCCGTCTCTCTCCCCTCTTCCATGATCTCTGTCTTTCCCCATCTCTGCCACTCTCACTCACACCCCTCCCACGCCCCCTGTCCCCCCAGGCCTCTCCTCTCCTGCCCTCCAAGTCCCTCTGGCCACCATGGAAAGGTTACTGTAAACGGGAATGAAGCCGAGGGCAAAAGTAATCAAC
>SJYX01014357.1:128558-170776 GCA_006410675.1 Oreotragus oreotragus
GGGGGGGGGGGGGGGGGGGCGACTGGCACCTCTGCCATCTGGCACCCAGCACACCCCTCCCTCTTGACAGACACCAGGGCGCCCCCTCCCGCCCCCTGCAGCCGGCGCAGTCATGCAGGAACGTCTTCCAAGTCTTGACTTTGCACATTTTCATTTTTCACTGACCCCACAAAGTGCCTGGTCCTGACTGAGTCACAGGGAGACTCGGAGAAAAGCGATGCGTTGTCTCTCCAGTCCCTCCCTTTTTCCGGGGCTCCCCGTCTCCCCGTTTCTCTGGTCTCTCTTACTCTCCCGGTCTGTCTGTCTCCCTCCCTGTCCCGCTGGTCTCTGCGGCTCAGCTTCTCACTGCGTCTCTGAGTCTCTCACCGTCGTCTCTCCGCATGCCTTCCTCTCGCTGTCTCCCCGGATCTCTCGCTGTCTCTCACGGGCCCCTCTAGCTCCGGCTCCCCGTCCCTGGGTGTGTGTGTGGGGGGTCTCTCCCTGTCTCTCTGGGTCCCTCGCTGGCTCTCACGGCCCCGGGTCTCTGGCTGCAGGCAGAGCCAGCGGTGGGAGCGAGGGAGACGCGCGCAGCCGGGCAGCGGGCGGAGCGGGTGTTTGTCCAAGGAGGCGCATTGATCCCGCGGCCGCGCCGCCATCGGAGAAATCCCGGCCTCGGTAATGAACCTCCCCACTCGCCGCTCGCAAAGCACACAGCAGCCCTGGCCCCAGCGGTTAATATTTAACTGAATAAGGGCCATAAATATGGAAAATGGGACTTTTAATTAAATAAGCAGCTTTTAAAAGGGCCCTTGGGCGGGAGAGGCTTTTGTTTAAATATGATTGATTTGACATGTCCTTCCGCTCGCACACTCTCCCGGCTCCCTTCCGACGTTAACTCTTGGCCTCGGCCCGGGGAGCAACTTGGCTGGAGGCAGGGGGCTCCCTGCTGGAGGAAACGGGTGCAATGAACAGGAGGTACCCACCGAGGTTGGGATTAAAAATCTGACCTCGTCAGAGACTGCTAGCATTGGGCAGGGAGGGGGGTGGGTAGGGTGGTGGCGGAAATGTATATTTCATCTTCTGGAAGGAATGAGCTAGGGGAGGTCAGGTTCCTCCAGATCCCTGGGGCGCGGGTTCCCAAAACCTGGGTTTAAGCCACTAGTCAGCTGTGCGCCCTCTGGCGGCCCGCCTGGTGGTCCGTCCCTGTGTGCCTCAGTTTTCTCATCTGTAACTTGGAATAATAATATCACCTACTTTACAAGGCCGTGTTCTGATTAAGTGTGTTCCAGTCCGCGGTGGGGGCTGTAGAATGTTAATTTCCTTTCTAGATATTTAGCAGGATTATGGCTGGAGGCTGGGTGACGTCTGAGAGGTCCAGAGAGGCAACTTGGAGGGCACATTTCTCGGGCCAGTGCCCACCTCATGGGTTGGTATTTTGTAATAGTAAGAGCACCGTGCTGAGAAGGCCCCCGCTTGGTTTCATGCTCTGTTGTCCTCCTTTTAAAGTCCTTAATAATTTTTGAACAAAGGACCCCACATTTTCATTTTGCCGTGGGCCTTGCAAAATACCCGGTTCTGTCTATACCCATCAGTATTGGTGGGTTGGGAGAAAGTAACTCATTTGAAGAGCTTGGGGCTCTCTAATTCCAGAGCTGGAAGGAGAATCAGCAGACAGGATGGTCTGTCTCCTGGCTCCATGCTGGTGGCCTTTAATTCCAAATTCCCCCTTCATCCTATTTATTCTCAGATTAATGTTTATGAGGCACTTTCTGCATATCTGAGTCTGTGCCTGCCTGACTTCAGAGCCCTGTTGGTCTCCCCACTTCCTGGGTGAGGGACTTGAGGTTCAGAGAAGCCAAGTCATGAGCCTGGGGTTGCCCAGCTAAGGAACCCAGGCTGCTTTGCCACCAGTGCCCATATAGTGGGGCTTCCCAGGTAGCACAGTGGTAAAGAATCTGCCTGCCAACGCGGGAGATGCGGGTTCGATCCCTGAATCAGGAAGACCCCCTGGAGAAGGACATGGCAACCCTCTCCAGTATTCTTGCCTGGAAAATTCCGTGGACAGAGGAGCCTGGTGGGGTTGCACGGAGTCGGACAGGACTGAGCACACACACCTGTGTATTCTAAGTCCCCCTTTTTCTTTTTTTTTTTGGTTGCTGTTTCTTTAAAACTTTTATTTACTTATTTGTTTGTGGCTGTGCTGGGTCTTCACTGCGGTCTGGGCTTCTCCAGTTGCAGCAAGCGGGGTTGTTCTTCATTGGGGCCGCAGGCTTCTCACGGTGGCGGCTTTTCTTGCTGCGGAACACGGGCTCTAGGCGCATGAGCTTCAGTAGTTGTGGCTCACGCTCTTAGTTACCCTACGGCGTGTGGAATCTTCCCAGACTAGGGATCAAACCCGTGTCCTCTGCATAGGGAGGTGGATTCTTAACCGCTGAACCAGCAGGGAATTCCCCAATGTTGTTTAGCTTGATGCAGGCCCATATCCTGGGATTTGTATCTGTTTTGGACTTGACTCCTCTAGGCTGACATAAAAGTCACCTCCCTGGATGATTCTGCCCTTTTCCATTGCCTAGAGAGGGGCACCAAGGGGGTGAGGTTGATAGTCACTTGGTTTCCTGATTTATCAAGATGTTCCTCCCCCACCGTTTTTCCTCTGCCTGCATGGGGGAAGTTCTTGCTTGTTCCCACTCATTGGCCACTTCTTCCAGGCAGTCTTCCCAGATATGTTCTGTTTGTGATGGTATATCTCCTTCCTTAATCTTCCAATATTGGTGATGCATGGTATTTAACCATATGCTTTTGTATTGCTTTTGCAAGCATTCATTCATTCATACAGGCAGTTACTATTGACTGTTGACCTGTTACTTTATTTCCACAATTTTAAGACCAATTTCTTTTTTTTTTCTTTTTAGGATGTTGAAACTAGGCTATATTATATATAATACCCACATCTATTTGCAGAAAGTACTATAATTAAATGGATGCCTCTTACAATGATGGTATTTTCAGGCTCTGAAGATTTGTTGGGAAGATTGGGGTAAATCAAACAGACCTGCTTGTTACCTCCTGAAATCTTACAGTCTAGTGCAGATAATATTTTATTTTATTGTTTTATTTTTTCAGATCATATTTTAAAAGCACCCTTCTTTGTATCTCTCAGAACACCTAGTTCTGACTTGTTTACTCTTTTACAATTTTATTAACACTCTGAGTCTCCATGGCTCTGTAGCCAGCAATATGTGCTCCTCCTCCTGAGAACAAGCGATTTCAAAGAAGGAAAGAGTGATGAGAACTGAACACACTTATGCTGTGCCAGGCACTGTCCAGTATTATCTCATTTAATGCTCACTTCAATTCAATAAAATGAATGCTAGAGTGATCACTTCCAGTTTGCCAATGAGAAAATGAGGCCCAGAGATGTTGAGTTACCAGCCTAAAGTCACATAGCTAGTGAATGACGGGGTCAGATCAAGCACACACAGAGGCCAGAACCCACACCCTTAATTTTAATTATTTTGACACTTCTTTCATCCCTGTCTACCCTCTGTGAGCACCAGGCCCATCACAGAAAGGAGTTTCAGGTGGATGTCAGTCAATCCAGGGCTTGGGGCATCACTTCCCATCAACACAAGAGGGGAAAAGTCCAAGGAGAAAATGGAATCAGACTGTCTTCCAGAAGGGACCATAATCAAAAGCATCATAGAAAGATCTGGAAGGACCCAGAGACTATCTTTTGCCATGATGCAAAGCATGTGGGATCTTAGTTCCCTAACCAAGACATTGAACCCATGTCCCCTGTAGTGGAGGCTCAGAGTCTTAACCACTGGACTGCCAGGGAAGCCTTGGAATGACCTAGAGAGCTCCATCAGCAGGGTGGCCTGGTGCTCTTTGTCCAGTCACAACCACGGGCAAACCTCTCTTTGAGGGGACATCCAGAGTCAAGTTCTCCAGTTCCAGCTCCAAGGAGAGTTGACAGTTCATGACTTCTGTCAACAGGGCAGCTAGCGGGCTGGGTATGGGTCAGTAAAACTCCCCGTTTTGCTGTGCCAGCATGCTTGTTACCATAGAAACTCCTCCTGGGCATCACCAGATTCTGGGTCTGTTTCCTGGGCTCCCTGTCGGGGGTAGGCAGGGCTGAGGCCAGTGCTGGATGTGGGTGGAGACAGCAGGCTAGGGATGAAAGGCCATTTCTGCTGGTAACTTCTAATTGCCAGGTTTGAGTCACTGGTGGTGTGCTGCAGTCCACGGGGCCGCAGAGTCGGACATGACTGAGCGACGGAACAAGTCACTCATGGCAGGGACACGGGCAGTGAATGAGGTGCCTGATCTCCTGTGTGGTGAGAAAAACACCACTTAGGAAGGGAGCTTGTTCCTAGACCATCCCTCCCAGTACTCCTCCATGAGCCTGAAGCACCCCCCTTCCCAGTTTCTGTCTTACCCATGCTTCACATCCAACTAGCACCCAAATTCAGCCATCAGCATCTCCCCACAGGATGACTGCAGAAATCTCCTAACTGGGCTCCTCGGCTGGCAGTCTGCCCCCACGTAGCCATGTTCTACCCAGAAGCTAGCTAATTTTTCTTGAGTCAAAGTGAAACCGTGCAACTCAGATTGGGGCTTGAATCCACGACCTTTTAACTGAGAACACACCCCTGGTCTCGGGAACTTAATGAAGCTCAGGTTCTTGATGCCTCATAGCAGAAAGAATTCAGTGAGAGACAAAGTGATAGGTGAAGTGAAGTGAAAGGCATTCAGTTGTGTCCGACTGTTTGCAACCGCATGGACTGTAGCCCGCCAGGCTCCTCAATGCATGGACTTCTCCAGGCCAAAATACTGGAGTGGGTAGCCATTCCCTCTCCAGGTGATCTTCCCAACCCAGGGATCGAACCCAGGTCTCCCACATTACAGGTGGATTCTTTACCATCTGAGCCACCAGGGAAGCCCAAGGATACTGAAGTGGGTAACCTATCCCTTCTCCAGGGGATCTTCCCAACCCAGGAATCGAACCAGAGTCTCCTGCTTTGTAGGCAGATTCTTTACCAGCTGAGCTACGAAGAGGTGGATTTATCTAGAGAGAAACACACTCTACAGACAGAATGGCCCATCTCGGAAGGTGAGAGTGGGGCCAGAGTATGGGATTGTCAGTTTTTATAGAGATAAGTAATTTCACTGGCTAATGAGTATTAGCCTATGGAAGGAGTATTCCAACTCTTTTGGGGAAGGGGTGGGGAATTCCAGGATGGGCCCGAATCTGGGCATCCCCAAGCCTTTTGGGCTCCAGATCAAAGGCACCCACTACCTGGAGGAAAAGATCTGGCAGTTGCTGGAGTCCCCGGGATTCCAGTGCACTTTCATTAATAACTTTCACTGCTACCTGACTGAAATCAGAGACCTCCCCTTCTGTGCCCACATCTGCCAGGTGCCCTCTGCCTTTAAATGGGGGAGCATGGTGCCCTAGACCCATCTCAGCGCTGCCAGTCCTGCCCAGCCATGAATTGCCCGCTATCCAGCACCTGACAGTGCCTGATCCTTGCCCTGCTCAAGGGCCTGCAAAGTCAGGGCACTGCTTCTTCACCCTGTTCACCTGCATTCCCCCAGTGTTCAGTGGGGTGGCCATGCAGGGAGCTTGAGCCCCTTGGGGAAAGATGGAAAATGGCCTTCAGCTGAGAAGTTACTATGTGTGTGTTAGCTGATCAGTCATGTCCGACTTTTTGTGACCCTATGAACTGTAGCCCGCCAGGTTTCTCTGTCCATGGAACTCTCCAGGCCAGAATACTGGAGTGGGTTGCCATTCCCTTCTCCAGAGGATCTTCCCGACCCAGGGATCGAACCCTTGTCTCCTGCATTGCTGGCAGATTCTTTACCGTTTGAGCTGCAGGGAAGTTAATAAATGTCCATTAAATGTCCATTAAAGTTCTAGTGGTTCTGACTGCAGAAAACAAACAAACAAACAAAAAACCCTTTTGATTGTGGTCAGCCTTGGAACTATCACGGTGGCTGTGGGTGTGTCACTTAGCTTGCTGATGTGTTACAGTGAGCATATACTGAGGCTTAAGGGCCAGCGGAAGTCCACTCGTCTGCCATCTTGGACCTATTTGATTCTAATGAGTTGATGTCACGTCCTATGGCTCTGTCATTCTTTTAAAGGTTGTGCCCTGCTCCCTTAACCTCCTGTTTCCAAAGGTTCTCCCTTCTCCAAGCAGAAAACACTGGCTCTTGCAGCTCTGCCTTCGCTCGGCCCAGGCCACGTCTGTGCTGTGGGCAGTGTGACTCCTGTCGGGAACGCCGGGATTCAGGGAGCCAGGGAGCAAAGGTCAGGGTGAGGCCTGCTCCTTTTGACGTCAAAGAAGATTACGAGTCCTGCTCTCGGAGCTGAGGGCCGGGTCCGGAATCAGCCTGTGATCCCAGGCGAGCTGAGTTCAGAGGTCACCAGCTGGCTCCTTTGTGTGTCAATATTACCACGCGAGCCACCTAATTGGGGTGGGTCAGCCGGGGGACACTGCCAGGATGCTCATCCGGAGAAGAGAAAGGGCCGACAGTCCCCCAGGCTCTGTGTTGTGTGCTTGACATTATATTAATATTCCTACTAAGAATACTAATATAGAAGTAGCAGAAAATAGCAGCAGCCACGTACACTGAGCGCCTGTTAAATTCAGGCTTGGTTCCTAGCACTTAATTAATTGAACTGTCTCCTCTTTCCATCCTCCCTGTGAGTTAAGTTTTGTTGCTACTGCTGAGGAAACTGAGGCACAAAATGGGAACATTAAGTGTCCAGAGTGGTGCAGCTTGAATGGAGAAGAGGGACTTGGATGCAGCCAGTTTTCCTCCTCCTGACACTAGAAGGCAGGGGTGACCGTCTCCATTTTATTGATGTGAAAGTAAGGATCAGAGAGGCATCAGGCTTGTCCAAAGCCACACAGCAAGCTGGTCAGTGGCAGAGCTGAGTTACAAACCCTCTGGAAGTATGACTGCTCCAGAGCCTGCAGTAGCATGGCATCTCCTTATTTTAAGCTCATTTCTCCCACAGAGTTTTTGGAAGCCTCTTCTGTTGGCCCCTGTTCCCACCTTTCCTTTCTGGTCCTTAGGGCATGCGTGCGTGCTAAGTCACTTCAGTCATATCCAACTCTTTGTGACCTATGGACTGTAGCTCTCCAGGCTGGGGATTCTCAGGCAAGAATACTGGAGTCGGTTGCCATGACGTCTTCCAGGGGATCTTCCCCACCCAGGGATTGAACCTAAATCTCTTATGCCTCCTGCATTGGCAAGCGGCTTCTTTACCAGAATCGGCACCTGCGAAGCCCCCTCAGGGGAAAGTGAACTGCAGATCTGCAACTGCTATTTATTTATTTATTAAATCTTAGCTATTCTGCATCTGTGTTGCTGCATGTAGACGTGGTTGCCCCGTAGCCTGTGGGATCTTAGTTCCCTCACCGGGGATCAAACCTTCATTCCTTGTTTTGGAAGGTGGATTCTTAGTTACTGGACCACCAGGGAAGTCCCACTTTTAGCTTCCTTCCTTCCAATTCATAGAAGGAGGTGCCCCTATGCATACCTCATTTTATCATAATTATGATTGAAATATTCCTTAGACATCGATCCAGCTGCCCACTGGGAAGCAGAGGGAATGTAGGCATTATTAAAAGTTAATCATTTATTCTACGGCACAGTATGTGAGAATCGGAATGGAGGAGTCCAGCAGCAGTCTGGGATAGGACCACAGGGCAGCCATGGGAAGGAGAGATCCCACCTCGGACACCTTCACAGCAAAGCATATTAACATAATCTCATCAAATCCTCCAACAGCTCTGTGAAAGAGGGATAAGGAAATGGAGACTCAGGGAGGCAAGGTGACTTGCCTGAGGTCACAGCTACGATGTAACAGAACTAGGATTTGAACTCAGGTCTATCTGCAACCGACTCAAGGATCAATTTCCAAACCACGAACTTTCAGGGTATTCCATCATTTACATAGCTGGTTTTAAAAAAATAATTATTTATTTATTGGGCTGTTTCAGGTCTTAGTTGAGTCATTTGGGATCTTTTCTGGCTGCCCATGGACTGTAGTTGTGGAGTGAGGACTCAGTATTACAGTGCAAGGGCTTAGATTCTCTGCAGAATGTGGGATCTTAGTCCCCCAACCAGGGATCTGTGTCCCCTGCATTGCAAGGCAGATTCTTAACCACTGGACCACCAGGAAAGCGCCCCCTCCCAACAGCTGAATATTGATGGATCAATGTATAATCAGTTTCCAGTTGTTTTTTTTTTTTTTTTTTTTTTAGCAGCACTGGGCATTTGCACAACTCTAGGAATGAGTGTGCCCTTTGTACACCCTAGACACCCTGCTTGCTCTGGAATAGCAAACAATACCTTGTTCAACAAGTCTTTCACTTTCACTTTTCACTTGCATGCCTTGGAGAAGGAAATGGCAACCCACTCCAGTGTTCTTGCCTGGAGAATCCCAGGGACGGGGGAGCCTGGTGGGCTGCCATCTATGGGGTCGCACAGAGTCGGACACGACTGAAGTGACTTAGCAGCAGCGGCTTAAGTGACTCCCTTTTTAGGTAGAGCCTGGGATGGGGATTCACAGGAAGTGTTTTATCAAGGGGGGCATTTGCAGAAGAAATCTGTAAGAGATGAGGGGAGCAAGGTGGAGCAGGGAAATGTGCTGGGTGAAGAAGTGGTTTTAACTAGAGTCTCGTGGGGAGCTCAGGATTGGGGTGTGTGTGAATGGTATCATAGGGTTGCCCCAGCTCCTGAAGCAAACGGGTGAGCTCTTGTATTCCTGTGTTAACTAAGCATTGGCTGCAGGCTGCCATGGGAGATGGGGTGACAGAACCGGGTACTCAAGGGCAGCTCCTGTTGGCCAAGGGCACGTCTCTGGACCTGGAAGCCTTCAGCAGCCACCTGGGTAGTAGGGGACCGGTGCTGGGGAAAGGCGATCTGGGGTGGAAGGGTGGTTACCAGCTGCATCTGTTACACCTACAATGCGTCAGGCACTATCCGTCCTCACAGTATTTACCAACTTCTCAGAGAGTGACGGTCACATGACTCACATTCCAGACCCATAGCCACATCTAATTCTCCCTACAACTCTATGAGGCAGAAACAACCCATTTTACAGATGACGTTGAGGCTCTGTTGGTCCCAGAGATGAGTAGATTGCATGGCTGACCCAGTGTCCCGCAGTTGAGTCCCCAGGCCTGGCTAGTTCCCTGCCGTGCTGTCTGCAGGCTTCGAGAAGGTCAGCAGCCAGGTGGAGACCCAGCCAGCGACGGGCAGGAGCTGCAGTGGAGACCGGCTTTAATGGCCCCGGCATTGTCTGACATTTGGGTTTTACTCTCTGAGTGAAGTGCACTAATTATTACTCCTGTTCGTTCATGAGTCCCACTTAACTACCACTTGGATTTTATGCAGTTCTCTGGGGTTGCTGTTTCCATGTTACTTCTGGAGACCACGGTGGCATGAGGCAGACGAGTCCTCTTTCCCATCTCTGGCTGGTGACTACTGTGAACTCGAACTGGGTAGCAGCCATGTGTGGGGTTGACTCCCTGACCTGCTGCCTCTGTGCTGGGCACACACACACACACACACACACACACACAGACACACAGAGCTCTGTCATCCTCTGATCACCCCAGGAGGTAGGCACAATGACTCATCCCCATTTTACAGATGAGAAAACAGAGGTTCTGAGAGCATTGGTAGCCTGGCTCCCCATGTACCAGCTGTGTGACTTCAACCACCTCTCTGAGCTTCAGTTTCCTCATCTGTAAAATGGGAGTAAAAATAGTACCTGCTTCTCAGGTTATTTGGAGGATGGAATATAAATGCTTAGGATGCAATGTGATGGTTGGAAAACTCGGGACAAGCTGGTGACTATTATAAAGATGACTCCAGGGACTCTCCTGATGGCCCAGTGATTAAGAATCTGCCTTGCAATGCAGGGGGACATGGGTTCAATCCCACACTGGGGGACTAAGGTTCCACATGCCACAGAGGAACTGAGCCTGTGCACTATAACTAGAAAGTCTGTGTGCCACAACGAAAGAGCCTGCATGATGCAATGAAAATCTCCCATGCTGTAATTAAGACCCGATGCAGTCAAACAGATAAATATAATAAATAAATAAATAAATGAAGGTGACTCCAGGGTCAGCTTGGGGAACTAGTGAAGGTCCTTGCCTCCCTGGGCTCTGCTTTTTCCTCCCCATTCCCATCCTGGGAGCTTAATTCCTTTCTCTCAAATAGCAACTGCTCTTAAACACTCCCACCTTGGCAGGTGTCCTGCGTCTTCATGACTGGAAGCCAGCAAGTCTTCTGCCTTTTGGGGGAATATTAGGCTATAGGTTAGGGAATCATATTCAGGGAAAAAGAGGAGCTCTAAGTCCCCCCAGCAAAACCACCACATGTTAGAGCAAAGAGGAACAGTCTTGTCGGATGACCCTGCCTCTGTTCCCACACCCCATTGTATAGACAGGGGAATGGTGTCACCCAGTATCTGTTGATGAATGAATGAGAGAGTCACATGTGGAAAGCTGGGGCAGCACCTGCCAAGCCCTGAGCCGAGCTGCCTGGTAAGGTCACTGAGCATGTGCTCTACACACCTTCCAGGGGCATTGATTACAAGCCACGAGGTGATAGGTGGCCTTGAAGGAGCAGGGTAGTGGCCCTATGTCTAAGACACAGTCTTTGCTCCCAAGAGCCCAGAGGTAGGTAGGGGAGACAAAGGAACCGTTTGTTGTATGATCATAACACTGGAAGGAAGCCCCTGCACAGCATTTTCTGAGCACTCACTACATGCGAAGATGGATATTACCACCCCCATTGTACAGATGAAGAAGAAATGGAAGCTCAGAGAGGTTAAGCAATTTGCCCAAGGCCACACAGGAAATGGTTGACATAGATCCAAACCTAAGCTCCTCTGGCCCAGGACTTTGTGTCTGGGACAGGGGAGTGTCCATGACAGGGGAGTGTCCACCTCTTTAGAAGAGGACGGAATATGGGGCCGGAAGCTTCCCCACTGGAGTGTGCCACCTGGGATGGGCAGCGGCCACAGCAAAGTCCACTCATTGAGCCAGAAAGCTTCTTAGCCAGCTCCCTCCTCTGCACCTCCTCCTGGGATAGGGTTGGAGCTGAGCTTTGCCCCTTTGTGTTGCGTCTGGAAAGCGGATGTTCTGCCCCCATGGGGGCTCTGGCTTCCGCTCCACCCCCTGCCAGTCCCCAAATTCCAGTGGCTTTCAGCTCCCCACCAGGCCCTTCAGACAGCTGACATTTTACACCGCCCCTGTGGTCAGCTCTGGGCAGTGATAACAGGATTAGCCCCGTGGAGGCAGATCACTTAATTAAACTTGGGGAGGAAGAACGCTGTCTTCTCTCCTCTTTTCAGCCCTGGGGGAGGGGAGCGGGGGCTCCTAATTATCCGGACAGAGGGATTTTGCCCCGACCCCCGTAATTCTGACCCAGCCAAAGGCCAAGAACATCCATCCGTCATTCCTTCACCTGTCCTTTCATCCCACAAATATTGACGGAGATCCTCACCTATGCCTGGTGCTGTGCTCTTGCGGACATAGATAAATGGTGGACCAAACTGGCTTCCACGCTTGGTTTGGCCAAGAGTTTATTGCAGAAGTTATGCTACACCAGCTCTGAGCCTAGACCTCAAGAGACCGTAAAGTTTCAGCTTTCTCTCATAGCCCTGCCTCCACCCGGAGAACGAGCCTGAGCAAACCTGCTACTGGAGTGACCACATGCGAGAGACCTGAGTCCTCCCAGCGGAAGCCATTCCAGCTCAACTGTCAGTCAACTGATCCTCACACGTGTAAGGGAGGCCAGTGTCCGTCAGCAGAGCTACCTACCTGACCCACGGCAGACCACAGAGACTTGAGACAGCCCAGACAAAGCCAGAAATGCGACCCATAGACTCATGAAGCAATAATTACTGCTTTTTGTTTCAAGCCACTGAATGTTGGGTTATTTGTTCTGCAGCATTATCATCATAGTAGCTGACTAATACAGCCTCTCTTTGCCTTCTGTATTCATCCAACCTCCCCCTGCGCCTCATCTCTTCCTGCTCTTCCTTTCCCTCTTCACTTTATTCCAGGCATGTTTGGCTTCATGCACTTATTTTCTTGTAAGGATCTAGCTTTTTCCTGCTTCCTGTGCCTCCTCACCATTCAATCTGGCATATGGGAGGTTCTCAATCAGCATCTGTAAAATGAATGAATCAAGTTACATGGGCTTACATCCAGTGGAGGAAGTGATGCTATCAAATCAAAAACTCTCCATGCTCTGAGGGAGACTATCAGGGCAGGAGAGGCAGGCTGTCAAGAAAGGATTCTTGACACCTGAGCTGAGGGTGAGGAGGCATTGATTAGGTGAAGAGGCATGGAAGAGCGTTTTAGGCAGAGGGAACAGTAGATGCTGAGACCCTGAGACAGGAGGAACATGATAAGCTCAAAGAAATGAGAAGTCAGAGTAGGGGGTTGATTATTTTTTAATAAAAAAAATCATTTCTTCCTTCCAAAAAAAAAAAAAAAATCAGGAGAGAGGGAGAGGAGTTGTGGGGAGGAGGAGAAGAGGAAGGAGAGGGAAAGAAATGATATGAAATGATGAAGAGTTGGCACTTTTGGAGACCTGCAGTCACGATTAGACTAGGCATGCCTCACTCAGTATTTATAATCTTCCCGGCGACCCTGAGAGGTATCACAACCTGCTCTTTGCAGATGGGGAAACCAAGGCCCATGGAAGTAAAGTTACTTGCATGGGGTCACACAGTGTGTGGTAGAGCTAAGACTCAAACCGCTTTGTCTGACAGTAGATTCCGTGTTTCTCTTTAAAAGCTTAAGAGATATTTAAAAAACACACACAGGAGACTTTGAGACTCAAAGGCATTACCCATCATGAAACGGGCGACTGTAGGTCATTCCCTTGCGATTTTAACTTGACTTCTTACTGGAGTGCAGTCGCTTTACAACATTGTGTCGGTTTCTGCTGTACAGCTAAGTGAATCAACTATACATATACGCATATCTCCTCTTTTTTGGATTTCCTTCCCATTTCCCTTGTAATTTTTAAAATCATTTCTGTTGTTACTACAATTTGTTGTGGTTTAGTTGCTAGGTCTGATTCTCTTGTGACCCCACAGACTATATGCAGCCCACCAGGCTCCTCTGTCCATGGGATTTCCCAGGCAAAAATTCTGAAGTGGGTTGCCATTTTCTTCTCCAAGGGTTCTTTCCCACCCAGGGATTGAACCCTGGTCTCCTGCATCAGATTCTTTACTGCTAAGCCACCAGGGAAGTATATTGTTATAATTGAGAGATTACTATATATATGCCAAAGGCATTATTTATAATTCTCCCTTCGTCCTCTCAATAACCCAGTGAGATGGCTTGTGTTATTATCCCCAGTTTACAGATGGTGAAATTGAGGCTCAGACAAGGGAGTGATTTGCCCAAGCCCTCCTTGGGACGGCACTGGGATTTGAACTCACTCCTTCGCACCTCTAGCCTGCAGGTTCATCTGCTTCGGGTTAGCTTCAGTGATGTTACCTCTCACACCTTGTGTCTTTTAAAAAAAATTTGTTCGGATGCATCAGGTCCTTAGTTGCTACACACAAGATCTTCTTTGCAACATGAAGGATCTTTCACTGAAGTTCCCTAGTTGTGGCATGCAGACTTAGTTGCCCTGGGGCATGTTACCTTCTTCAGCAGCATAATTTTCCATCTCATCAAAGGCAGAGTTGTTGGCATTTTTGATTTTTAAACTCTCAATTAACAATTAAACATGGAGTATTGAGGCATGGCCTTAAACTTTAAGGACTGCCTTAAACTTTAAGTCCTTAAACTTTTAAGTAGGTGCCCTGGGGCACGTGGGATCTTAGTTTGGTGATCAGGATCGAACCCGCTTCCCCTGCACAGCAAGGTTTATTGACCCCTGGACCACCAGGAAATTCCCTGGACTTTGCATTCTTATGACCCACGTTCTTCAGAACATTCCCATCTGTTATCTCTGGCGTGGGTGAGAGGCGCAGGTGGTACGTGGAGGAGGGGGTTCTTGACAGGGAAACTGAGGTCCCAGGAGGGGCCATGGGGGCCTGTCCGGCTGGGACAGTGGGCCTGCCCTCCCTCTGGCCCTCTGCAGCTCTCCCCCTCTTCCTGGCCCCTTGATCAGAGCCCAAAGCCCCCATCCCTCCTCACGCCCTCCCCCAGGCTCATCCCCCCAGGGAGCGCCTAGCGGACAGTGATGGATCTGGGCCAGCCTTCATTTTCATCCTCTGCTCTCGCATCCTGGCTGGTCCCCCCACCCTCCGCTTCTCCTCTTGCAGACGGATGACAAGTGAGAATGCCTGTGACCCAGAGAAATTATCTTCCCTTCTCTTTCACTGCATAATTTTCTGCCCTCTCGTCTGGACAAGCCTGGGTGATTTTTAGCTACAAAATAAAGGGGGGGAAATTATCATTCAGGAAAAAAAAAATAGAAGGAGGCTCCTAGCGCTCCGACAGACAGGCTGTCTTCTGGGTGAAAATGAGAATTTCCTGCCTTGTGAACTCTGGGGGGACTCGGGGGAGGGGTGTTCACACTTGCAGGGTGACTGTGGTCCCCTGGAGGGCGAGGCCCATGGCTCCAGCAAGTTCCAGTGGCTTGAGGCAGCCGCAGATTTTTCGGGGGGGGACCCCCAAGCCCACCCCGCAATGTAGGCACACACCCTGAGGACATCAGGGGAAGACAGCATGGCCCTCAGTCACCTGTGAGCACAGATACACATGCATACACACACACACACAACTCCCTGAGTTCCTCACCACTTCCTGTGTGGCCTTCGATAAGTTACCCATCCTCTCTGAATCTGTTTCCTCTTCCGCAAAATGGGCATCACTTCATAATCCAGCCTCACAGTGCCTGGCACTTGGGCAGCTTTCCCCCGAGCTTGTGACTTTCTGTAAGTTTCTCTCTCTACCCCAACACACACACACACACACACACACACACACACACCCCCCACACACACACACACAGAACTCCCTGAGTTCTTCATCTGACATGGCCACTTACTGTGTGGCCTTATATGAATTATAAGGCCTCTCTGAATCTGTTTCCTCATCTGGAAAATGGGCACAGATATGAACTGTACATGGCAGGGGAAATTTAATGAATTAATACACGTCAAGTGCTCAGAACAGCACCATGCTTCTAAGACATGTTCTATAGACATTAGCTGTCATTTCAGTTTTCAGATCGTGTACGTGGAGCCCTGGGACTCTATGGGCGTATTATTTTTTACTCTGTTTATGGAGATAATCTTACTCTATTTATGAAGCACAAACACACACACAGCACATAGAAACAGATCTACAGTGTATCTGTGCTATTACAGTCTCAATAATGGGAGAGGATAAGAAAGGATTGGGGAAAAAGTGTTTAAAAAGTCTTCTGAGAAGGATGATGATGGAAAAAAAAGAAAACCGCTGAGAAACCTTGCTGTAACTGATGGAGAGAAGTGTCGATCAGAGGCTGTGACCTCTGGCAGAAGGATTCAGTGCTGGTGGCCCCACAGCAGGGGGAGCTGATGAATCCGTACTCCAATCTCTTTCTCCTCCTGCCTCTTGTCTTCTTCCAGAGCTTCCCGTGGGTCACACATGCCTGGGAGCCTGAAAGGGGTCCACCGATGCAGTGCCTCTGGCCCAGCCTCCCGGGAACAGAGCAGGTGGACAGTAGATCTGGGCAAATGGATGGTGTCCAGCATCTGATCCTGAGTTAACCTCTACCACTTACAAGCTGAGCTGTTTGGGGTCAGATCTATTTGACACCACCTTCAGCCTGACTTCTCACTGGAAACTTTCTCCCTGCTCACCCAAGAAATGGGGGTCAGAAGGTGTGGGGTTCAAAAGCAGATATGTCAATGACAGTTTTGGGGGCAGCTTATGGTTTAATAAGGAGCCAGGCTTGCAAAATCAACAGTCTACCGCTGGAGGGAGGTAAGTTGAAGGATGTACAAAGGTCACATGAGGTAAGGAGGAGGTGGATGAGAGTCCAGGGAGAGGATTCCAGCTGGGCTAGGCACTAAGAGACAGGTAGTGCCCTTCACGGTGAGGCTGGTCTGCCTCTGTGCCTCCGTTCGTGCCATTCCACCCCGGAATGCTTATCCTTCCACTCTCCTTCTGCTTTCATTTGACCCATTTAACTTGAGATCCTTCTTGTCCACAAAGCCTTTTTTTCCCCTGAGGTCTGTGCCAACCTCTCGCTTGAGATTCTTTGGAGCTAGAGACCATCCCAGCTTTCAGTCATTTCTGATATCTCTTGGGACAGATGGGAAAACACCTAGAGGGAGGGAGGATAGGGCTGTTCTTGAGACCGGAGCCCCAGGTTGGAAGCTTCATGCATGGCTGCAGATTGGCTCATCAGAGCGCAGTTCTCAGCCCTGGTTGCTCATCAGCATTACCTGGAGAGCCTTGAAACATCATCCATGTCCCAGATGAGTTATTCTAGAACCCCTGGGAGTGGGATCAAGGCATGCGTTTTTATTTTTAATTTTTATTTATCTGTTTTAAAAATGTGCTCTCTCTAAAAAAATATTTAATATTTTTAATATTTGTTTTAAAAATATTTATTTGGCTGCCCCGGGTCTTCGTTGAGTTGTCAGACTCTTGTGACCCCCTGGACTGTAGCCCACCAGGCTCCTCTGTCCATGGGATTCTCCAGGCAAGAATACTGGAGTGGGTTCCCATTCCCTTCTCCAGGGATCGAACCTAGGTCTCCTGCATTGCAGGCAGATTCCTTACCATCTAAACCATCGGGGAACCCCAATTTTTACTTACTTACTTATGCTTTTAAAATACAGTTTATTTTTTAAAAATATTTGTTTCATATGTTTAATATTTATTTTAAAAATATTTATTTGGCTGCACTGAGTCTTAGTTGAGGCATACAAGATTGTTAGTTGCAACATGTGGGATCTAGTTCCGTGACCAGGGATTGAACCCAGGCCCCCTGCATTGGGAATGCGGTATCCACTGGACCACCAGGGAAGTCCTAAGGGCTGTGTTTCCTAAAAAATATTTATTTGTTTATTTTCGGCCGCATTGGGTGTTAGTTGCGGAGTTTGTGATCTTTCAGTGCTACTTGAGGGCCCTACATTGTGTCATGAAGCTTTCTCTCTAGTTGAGGCGTGTGGGCTTAGTTGCCCTGCAGCATGTGGGGTCTTCCCGGACCAGGGATTGAACCTGTGTTCTCTGCATTGGAAGTCGAATTCTTAACCCCTGGACCACCACTGAATCCCCAGGGATGCATTTTAAAGAAACTCCTCAGGGTATCCTAATACGCAGGGAGATGCAGATGAAGCACATAACAGGTTTTATAATTGGATGACACAGATGTGATTATGTAGTTCCTTTTTAAAAAAAATGGAGACACAAGTTAAAATGCACATCTATGAATTTTTAACCTGTGTAAACACCCACATAACCACAACCCAGACAAGATATTGAACATCTCCAGTCCACCGCATGCTTCCCAGGTGGCTCAGTGGTAAAGAATCTGCCAGTCAACGGAGGAGATGTGGAGACTCGGTTTCAATCCCTAGGTGATAAAATCCCCTGGAATAGGAAATGGCAACCTGCTCCAGACTCTTGCCTGGAGCATCCCATGGACAGAGGAGCCTGGCGGGCTACAGTCCATGTGGTCGCAAAGAGTCGGACACGACTGAGCGCGTGTGCACACGTGGCCAGCCCTGGCAACCTCCCGAAAGCCCCTGAGTCACTGTTGCAGTCCACAGGGGGACCTAGTCTTCTGACTTCTACCAGCAGCTGTTAGTTTGGCCTCTCCTTGAACTCTGGACCAAGCGGAATCACAGCGGCTTTGTGTCTGGCCCCTTTCACTCCGTGATGCACTACCTGTGAGATTCACCCGTGCAGTTGGGTACGTCATTCGTTTCTTTTCCACTGCTGACAAGTATTCAGTTGTGTGAACACGCCAGTTTATTTACCCATTGTACTGTTGATCGACACTTGGGTGGTTTCCAGCCTTTAGCCCCTGCAATCTGAGCTGCTGTGTAACATTCCGATACAGATGTTTCTGTGTCCTGATTTAAATGATATTTTGTTCTTTTCCTCCTTCACCGTGTCATTTGTTGTTGTTCACTCACTAAGTCGTGTCTGACTCTTTGCAACACGACAGGACACAGCTAACCCCAGATCTAATTTTTGATGATGAACTGGCTTGCACTAGGGAAAAAGAAAGCTAGACTACTATATGGCCACATTCCTCCAGCAGTAGAAAGGGCTGAGCTGTAGCAGAGCAGGGCAGAAAGCAGAGCTGAGTCCAAGGTACATGGGGTTTCTGCATGTCTCCTAGCTTCTTTCCTGAAATCTTTGTATTTTCAATTACACCAAGATCCTGGGATACTTCCTCCAAACTGCTGTACCTTAAAACATTCTGGATGATGCTAATATAACATTAGTTTGATTCTCAGCTCTTACGCCGCTTCTGGCGTTTTCCAGGCGTGGAATGATCACGTCCTGGCTGCGTGCTCAGTCGCTCAGTCGTGTCCGACTCTGTGACCCCAGGGACTGCAGCCCACCAGGCTCCTCTCTCCATGGGACTTCCCAGGCAGGAGTACTGGAGTGGGTTGTCATTTCCTCCTCCAGGGGCTTCCTGGCTGAGAGGCAGCTAAAAGCGCACTTTCTCGCAGAGAACGTAGCTGTCATGATGTTCTCAATTCTCACTCCTGGCAGCTACCTTGACAGCCACCTTTTATGTTAATAATCCTTTGCACCCAGATGATTTCAACACCCCAGTCCGTATGGACATAGTAGGTCTTCAACACGGTTGTTGGTGGAATGTCAGTGTGCCACAAGCTTAGGCAGAGAGCGGTGGGTTCAGCATCTGAGCCTCAGCCTCGGCCCCTTCCCCTGAGGCACGATGGCTTTTCTCGGCCCACTCGGACCTTGATTTCAGCTGGAACCAGCTTAAGAGGGCAGAATCGAAATGGCCCTGAGGCAGGGCTCTGTGTCCAGCCCATCTTTGTCATCTGTGCTTTCAACCGTCACATTTCTGAGGCCTCAGCTCTAGGAACTCTGAAGTTTGTGGCCATCATACGACTTCTATTTTGAGGCATACCTTCACTTATCAAGGATTTATTAGGCCCCTTGAGAACACAGAACATTGAATAATTTTTGTTTTTTGTTCCACAACAATGTTTATTGTCACAATGTCAACGTTTATTGTCACAATGTCCCTCAAACCCCAGAAATCCAGGAAATAGCATGAGAGCCTCTGGGGGCTTGTGCAGAAAAATCTTCTTCCTCTCATTCTGATTCACCCTTCATCTCCTTTGGCTTTTTCTCCATCAAAGTTCAATAAGTACATGAATTAAAACCCAGAAAGCAGTCTTTCTGAAAGAGTGATGTCTGTCCACAGACAGTTTGCTTTTGGATGAAATAAGGATCACATGTAAATAAAGGGTGTGTCTCGATCTTGATTCATCTCCTCTTAGCGTTTCCTGGTAAATATGGCACTTGAAGCAGAGAGATTCAAGTAAACAGTAGGTTCATTTGTCAAAGATGGCTCTTCCACACTTGGTGCTCCATGTTAGAATCTCAAAGCTGATGCTTTAAAAAAATATATTTTATTTATTTGGATGTGACAGGTCTTAGCTGTGGTACTCGGGGATCTTTAGTTCTGGCATGAGAACTCAGCTGTGGAATGTGGGATCTAGTTCTCAGACCAAGGATCAAATCCAGTCATTGGGAGTGTGGAGTCTTGGCCACTGGACCACCAGGGAGGTCCCAAGTCTGATGCTTTTGACCTCAGACTCACCCATATTGTTATTCACTTCTCTCCAGTCCCAATTCCCTACTCTATGTACCAGCCCAGGAAGGCTTTTGACAACACATAACAGAAAAACCAACTAACTGTATCTTAAATGAATGGGGGGGGCATTCTTCTCATATAATAAAAATTCTAGAGGGAAGTGTGGATTATAAATGGTTTGTCTGTCTTTGTGATTCTCTTGACCTTGCCCTCAAAGTTGCAAAATGGATGCTGCAGCACCAACCGTCACATGCAAGTTAAAGGCAAAAAGAAAGATGCTGCAGTTTCACTCTCTCTTTGTCAGGAAAATACAAACTTTCCTAGGAAGCGTCTAGCAGATTTCTGCTTATGTCTGCTTGCCTAGAACTGTCTCTCAGACGCCTCTAGCTGCCATGGGGAGAAGGGGGTTGGGAAAGCAAGTGGAGGGCGGCACAGGTGAAGGAGATTGGAAACAACTGTTTATCCCCCAGCATCTGCCGCATCTTGTCTCTACCCCACCTCCCACACATCACTGTTGGAACCTTTATGTCTTTCCTGTTTGAGAGAATGGCGAGCCCTCGACAGTTGGCTCTAATTATCTCCTGTGTCCGTTCTTTACATCATCCACTCTGCTCCAGGAACCCTGGCCAACTTTTTGTCCTCAAAGAAAGGCTCCCCTGCTTCTTTGGATTCACTTGTCTCTCTGCCCAAGATCCTGTGTCCCACCTCCACTTCCATCATGCATGAGTGGTTTCTTTTCAAGCTTCCAGTCTTGGCTTAAATTGCACTTTTTCAGCATGGCCTTCCCAGACCAAAGTCTGCCCTTTCACTAACCCTCACCCCTACGTGAAATCATCCATGTATTTGTATGATTTGCCTTACCGTCTCTCTCTTCACGAGACTTAGGGAGAGCAGGACTTTCTGTTCGAGCAGTATGTCTCTCCATGCAAACCACAGTGCCAGGCTCCCCAAAATATTTGCTGAATGAATAAATGAAAAGGTGGAGGGAAAAAATGTCGATAGTCTCAGAACTGTTGGCAGATAACTGGCAAGTGGAGATGATGGTTCAGAATAAACCAGACCTTCAAATGAGAGCACTTTTGTCAGGAGTAAAATGCATGTACACAAACACACACACACACACTCCAAAATAGAACAAAAGGAGAAAAAAGCAGAGGAGTTTTGAGTCATAATAAAGGCACCTTCATACCTGCCATCAGCCTTTTTGCTTCGTTCCTGTCTTGAGGACCACAAAGAGGGTGACAGGTAGCATCCGTGGGCAGATAAACAGAACGAATCATTGGCAGCGCTCTCTTATTTTTAGGCCCCGATGCGTTTCTTTTCACGTGGCCCCAGCGTTGCTAGCTTGTGCTAATTGGACCACGGCATGGAGGGACTGGGCTTTATTTCATGCAAAATGCACGTGGGGCACCTTTGTTTGAAAAAAGCTTGCCTGAAAACCACCCAGCCCAGGCTTAGCAGGGTCTCAAGGCAGGAGTGGTTCCTGGCCCACAAAGACCACTGTAGCTGCCCCGGCTTCCACCTGCAACCTGCTATCTGATGCCCCCCTTCTAAGGGATCATCTGCATGCAGAGGTCATTCCCGGTAAACTTTAACCCCTCGAGGCCTGGACCACGTCTATCATCGTTGCCACCCTGGTGTCTGGCACCAGGTGGGTGCTTATTGAATGCTGGTTGTCTTCCTGTTAAAACCTCATTTTCTTCCTACCTTTGAAATTCTCTGCCCCTCCAGTAACCCTACACCCCACTGGAAGCTCTGTTCAGCACAGTATCTGTGGCTCTGCCCCTTGGTACCCAGCCTGCTGAACTCTGCAGAAACAGACCCTTGGGGGAAGCTCTCAGGATACTGGATTCAGGGACTTCCCTGGTGGCCCAGTGGCTAGGATTCCACACCTCCAGTACAGAGGCCCTGGGTTCGATCCCTGGTTGGGGAACTAAAATCCCACATGCCACCTGGTGTGGCCAAAAAAAAAAAAGTAATTGAACTTGCACTATGGCATATTAAACAATATTTAAAAGAAAAAAAAAAAAAGGAATGCTGGGTGCAAGTCCCTGGTCCCATGAACACAGAGCAAAGGGAGCTGAGCTTTTTTGTAAAAGGGGGTTAGAAAGAAGCCTGGGGATGTCTAAGTTATTGAACTTGCACTATGGCATATTAAATAATATTTAAAAGAAAAAAAAAAGGAATGCTGGGTGCAAGTCCCTGGTCCCATGAACACAGAGCAAAGGGAGCTGGGCTTTTTTGTAAAAGGGGGTTAGAAAGAAGCCTGGGGATGTCTCCCTCAGCCGCTGCTTTGGCCTCTGGAATGTTCTGGGTTTGAGAACATCACTGAAGGGAGACTAAGAGAAGCAAGTGGGCAGAGAGGGGATCAGGGATCAGGGTCTGCAGTGTGGCATCACATCCCTTCGAGAGCCTCTGTGGGTGGGACTCCCGGACCGTTCTTCAATCTCCTTCCTTCCTGGACAACCTCTGCTGGCCGTGACATCTTCGTCCCTGTGGACAAGGCTCAGCTCCTCCTCCAGTTGCTGGGTCCCCTCTGGTCCAGCCANAGTGTGGCATCACATCCCTTCGAGAGCCTCTGTGGGTGGGACTCCCGGACCGTTCTTCAATCTCCTTCCTTCCTGGACAACCTCTGCTGGCCGTGACATCTTCGTCCCTGTGGACAAGGCTCAGCTCCTCCTCCAGTTGCTGGGTCCCCTCTGGTCCAGCCAACTTTGCCACCTGACTCTGCTCTGGCCCCAACGTTTGGGGGGGCATCCAGGGAGGGGGACCTGGGGCACTGGACAGCCACAGCTGGGGCAGAGCTGATTTTTCTGCATGTCTGGGTGGCCCCGGGGGATGTCCAGGGGAGGGGGCTGTAGCCAGGCAGGGAGTGGGCGGGGCTGGGACAGCATCTCTCCTTCCAAGGACAAGAGGGACAGAAGAGGGGGACACCTGGGCCTTGCCCAGAGGCCATGGAGGAGGCTCAGGGCTCTTCTCTCCAGCAATGGCCCTCCTGAGAAGCAGAGGAAGGAATCTGAATAAAAAGGAGCCACAAGGAGAGAGTTGCCCACACCCCTCCCCCCCACCACTGTTTCCAGGCGACACGCGGTCTGTCGCGGTCGCTGTCATACAAACCCTCTTCCCGTAAGACGGCGGGTCCCATGGGGAGAAGGGGTGAAGTGGAATATTTTATCAGCCGTGTACATATGTAACCAGAAGTGGGGCTGAAAAGCAAAAGCTCATTTCCCTGAATAGGAGGAGGGGGGCAGGGGTGGAGAGGGCTGGCGGGGTGGCTGGAAGGGACTTATCTGCAAGAGGTCAACAACCAGAACACGGATGCGGCCGTGGTTTTCACTCTCTGCATTGTCAGCTCGGAAAACCTTACCACTGTGTGCTGTTCTGGGGGCGAAGTTTAAAAGTCATCTTGTTTTTGTATTAAAAATAAGAATCTGATATAGATAGAAAAGGTGAAAGAAAAAAAAAAAGAGTAAGAAATATTTGAAAACTGAGCCGCGAGAGAAGAACAATTCTCTGGGAGAGAACGGAGTTGGGTTTCCTGTTCAGCCACTTCTCACCCGTGGTTTGACGATAGCTTTGTTCCTGTAGGGAGCAAGCTCTAAGTGCTGGCTTCTTGGCGGTTGATGGTCCAAGTTCATCCTGAGCACCAGTGGGTCAGTGTGGTGCTCGGATGCAGTGTGGTGCTCAGATGCTTAGGCATCCTTTGGGGGTCGGAGGAGGCAGGAGGTTGTCTGGGTACACGGAGTGGAAGGTACAATCTCTCCTCTGCTCTGAAAAAAAGGCAGCTTCTCTCCCCTGCCTTGGTGAGTGCCATCATTCAAGAGTCTAAAGAACTAGGGGGAAAAAATTAAATAATGTCTTGAAATACTTGCTTTGCCCAAGGATTTATGTGTGAAAGTAACCAACCTCACAAAGAGTTACCAGCCCCTCTGCTCGGGGTA
Source organism: Oreotragus oreotragus (assembly GCA_006410675.1). Classification (NCBI taxonomy): domain Eukaryota; kingdom Metazoa; phylum Chordata; class Mammalia; order Artiodactyla; family Bovidae; genus Oreotragus; species Oreotragus oreotragus. Next base: position 152,288 of record SJYX01014357.1, read on the forward strand.
AGTGACCACTCGCACAGCGTGTCATAAAGGAGACTGGTGGTTTACTTTATAGCTTAGTTATTTATGCTAGTTGGGGACATGGAGCAGGAGAGAGCAGAGATCCACAAGCTGGCTGGGAGGCAGGAATGAAGCGTCCTTCTGAGGACCAGTCGTGTGGCCATTTCCAAAGAACAGAGCAGAGACATGATCAGATAGGCAGACAGCACAACCTCCAACAGCTCCGCCCCAACTCAGGCTGGGGTCCGGCTGCCAGCTCATCCAGAAGTTTGTGAGATTATTAAAGTTAAGTGAGGAGAGGTGGAGAGTGAGCATGAGAGAGAGACAGGGAGAGAGAGGGAGAGAGAGGTGAGAAACACAAGAACCCATCTGGGCAATGCATCACATTGAAATTGCCCCGCATTAAAAATTCACCAGCCAGTGAATTTTCAAGGGATTTGTAGTAATTAGATGACAAAATGCTGGCAAATCTCAGGCTTGCCAAAGATGTTACTCAGGGGTCAAAGACTCGACACTTTCGGCTGGGTAATTTGTAAGTGTCAATCACTCGCTGCCATCAGAGAGAAGGGAGCGATCTAACGGCTGCATTCTAACTAAGTGGAGGCGCGAGCCTTCAGCCGGCCGTCTGCCAGCAAACCCCAAGACCCCGTGGCTGTTCCGGCTCTGGTGCAGACAGCGGCTGCAGCCCCGCCCAGAGCCCCTCTGGCCAACTCAACTTTCCAACTTCTTGTCTGATTGTATTCCCCTTTGTCACTTTCAGAAAGCAGCTTGCCAAGAGTTGGATGGACATCCCTCCTTCAAGGACACATCTGCTCTCCGGGAACATTCTAGATGATAGGGAGGAGGGACGAATAATAAATCATCAAAAAGGATGTCTGAGGGTGCTAGCTAGGAAGAAAATGAAACAGAGTCAGAGCATAGAGCGGGTTGGGTAGTGGTGCTACTTTATACGGTGGAAGGAAAGGCCTCCTGAAGGAAGCGAGGGCAGGGAATGCTCACCGGAGGGGCTGCGAAGCGAAGCCCCAAGGCCCCAGCTGGATGATTCTGTTCTGAGAAACATCGCAAGGCTGGAGACTGGGACAATGGCAAGGATATGGCGGGGCTAGGCTCCTGAAGACTTTGATGCTTCGAGGTTCCATGAGGCCAGCCTCAGTGCAACTGAGCTTGGACAGTCTCTGGTTAAATCTGATTCCAGTTCTAACAGGGAGGAACAGTGTTTGGAGATGCCATCCTTGACTGGTGGGCCTCGGCCAACACTTGCTGGGGGATCTCATTTCAGCTGCTCCGGCTGATTGAAAGTGAGTTGCAAAGGGGCCCAGTGAGCCGGAAGGTAAGATGATGCTGTCAGGACTGTGGCTGGCCTGAGATTCCCTGGACCCAAGATGTGGGACCCTTTTCAAGATAATGGGCCCAGAAAGACCCCTCTCTCCTTCACTGTTACCGCCCATCAGGGTATTTTTTGAAAAGAGCACTGGCCATGGAGTCAGACAGACCCCAGGCTCTGAAGGCTGACTCTGCTGTGTCTGAATTGTGTGATCCTGGGAAAGGTACTCCATGTGTCTCAGAGCCTCAGTTTCTGCATCTGGACAATGGGTACATGACCTCTACTCACACGGTACAGATGGACATTATTCATAAGAACCTGGCTCAGGGGAGGTTCTCAATAGATGTGCTTTTGACTCCAACACAGTTCTGATATACAAAATGATCAGACTCTGGTGGGCCACCTAAAGAATATCTCTATGAGCAAAAGAAGTCTGCAGCTGAAGCACACTTGGGATGAACTAGGGGACAAACCTCTGCTTTCAAAGAGCTGGAACAGGGTGTCTTTGTATGGTTTGCCACCTGGTTGGCAAAATAAATGTCCAAAGCGGAATCTATAGGCTGGGAATATTTACGTATTTGGCGAATACTCATAGTGGGTCCGGGGAGGGGCCAGGGCCAGTGTCTGTAAATCATCTTCTCCCTTGAGCTCTTCCTGGTTATTTCACATTTGTTGTTGGTGGGGGCAGGGCGCCGTGCTGGGCATATTTATTCCCTCACCCTCCTCCTTACCCAGGCCTGGGTCTCCATCCCATCGAGTCTTCGCCGCAGGTTTAACTGGGCTGTGAAACTGCTCAAGGGGAAAATGAGAAACTACCCAGTGTTTCATGGGAGGCAGTGGGATGGGCTTCCTGAGCCCCGATGGCCGACCCTCACCCTGCCCCCTCCCCGAGGAGTGGGGGAAAAACTGGAAGCCCTGGGACCAGGAGGCAGGTGTCCCGGGCACCCACCACCTCCACGTGGAGCTCCCCTGCAGCTTGGAGGCCTGGAGACTCACTTGAGATGCAAATGAAAACCAGCAGCAGCAGCAAGTCGGCTCAGCTATTCCCCGGGGGCTCGCGGGACTATCGCCCGTCTTTGCATTTTCGACTGGGGAATTTGAAGCTGACCTGGTGGCTCCTTAAGAATCGATGGGACCGACCATAAAGGGAACAACGCTGATGGCCCCCGACAGCGCTGCCGTTTACTGAGCACATACTGCATGCCAGTGAGCGTGGGTTCAGCCGGTCCTCACAAGGACCCGGGGATGGTGGGTGACTGTTGCCTCAGCACTCGGCCCCCGCGCCCGTGTGAAGGCGTCCCGCCTGCCCGCTTCCCGTGTCCTCTCCTTGCTTTGGTCTCCAGCCCTTCCCTCTGCCTGATCTTACGTTACAGGCCTTTCAGGGATGGACCCAGGCTTTGCTTGTGATGAAGGCATCTGACCTTCACCTCCTTGGGGCACAGAGGCTGTGGGCTGTAAACCGGTTTGTTGTCCTGAATCAGAGAAACAGCCTCAGTCAGAGTGGCGGGCTGGGGCCCAGAGGACGCTGGAAATGTGTCCTGCCTGCTGTCCGGCAGCAGAGGCGGTGGCCTGTGCAGGGCACACAGATTTCTGAAGCCAAAGCTAAGCTCTGGACGACACAGAGTGTTTGTGCCTGGCTTCCCTGTCCTTTGCACCCTGGACACACAGACACACACCCCCCTCATCAGAACTGGGAAGATCCCCGGTGTCCCCAGGGCGTCCCCCCACTCAGCAGTCTCAGCTGCCACAGTCCGAACCGTCAGCTCCTGCCCAGCCTGCGGGCCCCAAGGGAGGCTGTGTCTGCCCCTCCTCTCTGTGGACCCTGGGACCTGGCCTGAGGAAAGTGCCAGTCAACCTTCTCTCTCAAAGCCCTTGGCTAGTGGTCTGGGGCTCGTGGATGAATGTCAAGAAGACCCGGCAGGAACACCTCAACTTCTAAGGAGCCAGGAGATTCCGGGGATGTCACCGACATAGCCCCGAGCCTCAGTTTCCCCATCTGCAAAATGGAGGGAAAGAGCAGTGCCCGTGGGCCGCAGAGCTGTGGTGAGGATTCAGTCACTGACCGCTGGACTGAACTGTATCATTGAATCCCCAGGTCCAGGACTGAGCCTTAAAGAAAGACGGCTGAGTCAGTAGGACTCGGACTTCAGCCCCGAGACTCTGTCACAGGTGTGCCCTGGAGGCTCAGGGTCTTCTAATGTGGGCTGCCAATCAGTCAAGTCCTTACTCTGGGTTGACCACCATCCCTGACAGAACCGACTGCCTTTGGAGACAGAGCGCAGGCTCTCGACGGGAGTCTGAACACCGATGCCGCCCCCACACCCCTGGTGAAGCAGGGGCAGGAGGGCAGGTGCTGCTTCTTGAACAGATTGCATCCTAACAGTTAGGGACCGTGGCACCAAGGCAGCAGGACCCCGGAGAAGTGAAAGGTGTAGTCTCTGCAGCCTCCACGAGCTCTGTTTAAAAGGTCAAACACTCGGACTTCCCCGGTGGTCCAGTGGCTAAGACTGTGTGTGCGAAGTCGCTCCAGTCCTGTCCAGCTGTTTGGGACCCTATGGATCGTGTAGCACGCCAGGCTCCTCTGCCCCAGGCAAGAACACTGGAGTGGGTTGCCATGCCTTCCTCCAGGGGATCCTCCCGATCTGGGGATCTTCCCGATCCAAGGATCGAAGCTGCATCTCTTGAGTCTCCTGCCTTCGCAGGCAGGTTCTTTATCACACCACCTGGGAAGCCCCAGTGGCTAAGGCTCTGCGCTCCCAAAGCAAGGAGCCTGGGTTTGATCCCTGGTCAGGGAATTAGATCCTGCTTGCCGTAACTAAGACCTGGAGCAGCCAAAAATATACATACAGAAAATCTAAACACTCCAGGTACAAGAGGAAAAGGGACAGGCTCGGGCTGCCATCAGCCTGGCTGGAGGGAAGATTCCAGCTAACAAGAACAAGCAGGAAGGGAGGCTCAGAGCCTCGCCAGGGCTCTCCCAGATGGGCGGGGCTGTGTTCCCACATCTGAGAGTCAGCAGGCAGAGGCAGACACGGGGGGGGGGACAGCACATCCTGGAGTCGGCCGCCTGCTTCCGACTCTGGCTCACCTCACCTTGGAGCTGTGTGGTCTTGGGCACGGCAATTAACCTCTCTGGGTTTCTGATTCCTCAACTGGAGATGAGGATGGTGATCATGGTGCCTATCTTGTGAGGTGGTGAAGGATTAAGTAAATAGATCCATTGTTAGAGCAGTGGTGCTGATGGTCACTTAGGATGGTGGATAAGGGGAGGTCGAGGGAAGGAAAGAAGGATCTCCCATGGCCCACCGTGTGCCAGGGGCTTTATGTCTCTTTCAGCCTACAAATGGGGGTCAGTGCTCGGAGAGGTTCAGTGTCTAGCCTGAGTCACACAGCGGGGTGATCACCCACCAAGGCTCGCTCACTGAATCCTCCAAGGTGGGTGCTCCTGTCATCCCCATTTTACAGAAGAGGAGACTGAGGCACAAAAAGACCAGGCCATCTGGCCCTGAGGTCAGAGTTCATTGTAAGCTGTCAAGCTGGGATCCAGCCAGCAGTCTGGCCCTCCCTACTCAGTTGTGCCTGATGCAGATTCACAGACCTCGGGCTGTGGGGAGGGTGGGGGAGCCGGGTGCTCATGGGATGTGCCCACAGCTCTCAGGACCAGGCCTTCCTCACTTGGTGTTGAGTCTCAGTCTTCCCAAGACAGTCTGCCCCTGGCAACATGTCTCTCCTGGGATCTCTGCTTGGTCCCCGTGACCATGGTTAGGACATCCCCAAGAGACACTGACCCGGCTCTCATTCGGGGTCCCACACCCTCCATGCCTGGCAGCATGGGTTCCATCATCTTCAAAAGACCCCATCCCCTCTCCCCAGCCCTTTCACGTGCTCTGGGTCCAGGGCCCAGGGCCTGCCCCCAGCTCCCCCAGGGTGCTGGCTGCTGTGTAAAGGGACCTCTCACTCCCCAAGTCATCTGGCAGCCCCGCGAGGGTGCAAGCGGCCACGCGTGGACCACCTTACCGTCTGCAGCCCTGCCGTCAGGTTTCCCAATTCTGGTCACATCGTGACCACACTTCCCTGCTGCCTGCGCCTGTCTCTTATACACATCTAGATGTGTATAAGAGACAGGGACTGAACTGTATCATTGAATCCCCAGGTCCAGGACTGAGCCTTAAAGAAAGACGGCTGAGTCAGTAGGACTCGGACTTCAGCCCCGAGACTCTGTCACAGGTGTGCCCTGGAGGCTCAGGGTCTTCTAATGTGGGCTGCCAATCAGTCAAGTCCTTACTCTGGGTTGACCACCATCCCTGACAGAACCGACTGCCTTTGGAGACAGAGCGCAGGCTCTCGACGGGAGTCTGAACACCGATGCCGCCCCCACACCCCTGGTGAAGCGGGGGCAGGAGGGCAGGTGCTGCTTCTTGAACAGATTGCATCCTAACAGTTAGGGACCGTGGCACCNCGTGACCACACTTCCCTGCTGCCTGCGCTCTCCTTCCCTGGGCCCTGGTTTGGGGTGAAAGCCTTGCTTATTAGTCAACCTGGAGCCCACTTACTGTGAATTACCAGGCCTGATTGATATTCATGAGTGGATATCTCTGAAACCTCAGCTGCCACGTGACTCTGCCTTGGGGAGGCGGCTGCTCTGAGGATACAGGGACCTGAGCCGCCCCACACGCAGCAGGGGCCCCAACTCACAGCTGTCCACCCCCGGCCGTGGATGGACTGGGAGGTGAAGCGGGGCTTTCCAGTCTGGACGGTGGCAGAGAGGAGGGGCCGGGTAGATGGTGGCAGCCAGATGGTTTCCAGACACTAGGAAGTTCAAGTCTGGCCTCTCCGAGCAGGAACCAGGAGGAGCCACTTTGCAATACTCCCTCTCTCCCCTCACTGCCCCCCACCCAGATTACCAGCTTCCAAAGGCCAGGGCAGGTGACCTAGGGATTGGACAGGAGCCAGGCTGCAGAGGCTAAACCCCAAACTCCAATTTTCAAATTGAAATGTTTCCCAGAGAAAACGGGCTTTGAACGGACTGAGTCTTGGGAGCCGGAATGAACTGGATCTGGGTGTTGAAAGAACCTGGGGGCTTTTTTTAAAAATGGGGGGATGGGAACCATGTCCCACACACAGGATGCTCGGGTCGCTGTGGGGAGGGGTCGGCTCCCCTTTGAGGAGGATTGGGATTGAGCCTCCCCCAGCTGGAGGGAATTTCCCAGTGACCTCGGGCAGTGCTGGGGCCCACCCAGCTGTGAGGTCAGAGGGCAGAGCACAGACCCTTCTGGCAGGAGGCTGTAAACTTGCTGGTCCTCTGACACCTGGGGGCTTGATGAGCTCCATTTGGGTCCCTAGGCAGCATGAACATTCCTGAAGTGAGAAGATACATCAGGGAGGCCAGACTCACCTGCCTGGCTAGAATTTTCCTGGTTTTGGCAATTTAAAGAGTCTCTGAATGGGCTGCTTCTCCAAATGCTGGACTAGGGATGACCTTTTTTTTAAAAAAAATATGAAAATGGGTATTTATTAGAGAGCAATTTTTAAAGATTAATTAAAGGCTTTAAACAAAAAACAAGCAAAAACATAATTCCACACACTGACATTGACTTGGTAGCATGGAAATACTTCAGCCCGAAGAGGCATGTTCATCTTTGATGAATTTACACATAATAAATTCTCATGACATGATTCCAAAATATATGTATGAACCGATGTGATGTGATTATAAACATAAGCGAATTTAAACCCTGGTATTAGTTGACATGAGTTCACTTTAAGGTCAGTGACTTGGTGGGAATCCCACACTTGCGGGACAAGTTCTCGAAGACTTTTTTTTTTTTTTTTTCAACAAAAGCTCTCACACGTTTATCACTAAGCCAAAGCCCCCACTGAGCAACACCGACGAGAGAAACAGCCTTCCCATCTGTCCCACAAGACACACGTGCCTGTTCAGACGGTAGTGACGTTCTCTTTACTGTGATGTGATCAGACACAAGTGACCTTGACACCACATACGTGGGTGTCACTTTCTACGTGAGGCTCCTTAGAGACCCAGCCTGGTTCTTTTCCAATGTTTTCTCTTGGGGTCGTACCTGATTTTATTACTAGTTTTCATTCGAATCCACTGACGAATGGGATGATTCTGCTTTTGTTTCCTGGCCAGGAATCGCCTGAAAGTCTTGTGAGAAGACATGGTGAGGAGCACATTCAGCCACACGTAGGATGGCCAGGGGGCTTCCCAGGGGGCCAAGTGGTAAAGAATCCACCTCCTGACACAGGCGATCCTGGTCCGATCCTTGGGTCAGGAAGATCCCCTGGAGGAGGAAATGGCAACCCACTCCAGTATTCTTGCCTGGAGAACCCCATGGACAGAGAGGAGCTTGGTGGGCTACAGTCCATGGGGTCGCAAAGAGTCGGACTCAACTGAGCAACTTAGCACAGCGTGGTGGAGACGAGAAGATAGCTTCCTTGTGTCAGCCTCCATCTGCTTTAAAACCGTGGATTCTGGGGTTTGTCACAACGAGGGGACGTATACTCTCACTGCTACACCGTGTGTCTGCAAGGTCACCACAGCTGGCCATATTCCTAGCTGGCTCCTGTTCTTCAGCTGAGCACCAGAAGTTGGCTAAGCATCTCAGGTTATACAGAAGGTCTCGTAGCACAAAACTGTTGCGGTGACATGTTTATTCCACAAGGGCTGGGCGTGGAACTCAAGAGTAGAAATCCTGGAGCGGGAGGAGCCCCACATCCTAGCTCCTCTGGGGAACACAGTTTGAGAATCATTGAAGGAACCAGTGTTTTAGGCTATGTCTTTTGTGGCCCACCACTTCTCAAGTGTCCTTCCTTCTCCCAAGCAGTCAAAACTCTGACTGTGGGGCGGTGGCCAGTGTAGATGCCTGGAGGGAGGGAGGCCTGCCTTGTTCCAGCACCTTCCTGGAGTATTAGGGTGGGAGGCTCCCTTCAGTCCTCAAGCCTCAGTTTCCTCACCTGCCTCGTCTCAGATGAGACTCAGCCCTGTGTTGCGGGGCGACACCCAGATGTGCAAGGTGGTGGAAGCATCATGGCCTGGAATCTTCTGGGGGGACCAGAAGGGAAGGGCTCCTGACAAGGAGCAGCTGCCATCCAGAAACCTGCGCGGCCACAGAGAAATGTCTGCTGTTGGCCTGAGCCCAAGGATGGGCCACCGCAGCCCCAGAGGATCGTTTTCATGAAAGCTGCAGTTAAGGGGAAACGGGGTCTGTTAGGGAAGCTGGAGGGGATGTAGCCCTGGCTTCTGGCGATGCTCTAATTAGATCGCAAGGCCTTTCCTGTTTTGCCGCTGAGCCAGGAGGTCCTGGGCTCGGGGCTTGCGCTGGGCGGTGGGTGATGGTGAGAGCCTGCCCGGGCTTGGGGGGCACACCTGCCCCTAGGGGACTGGGGGTAACCACAGTGCCTGCTTGTCTAGGGCTTGCTGCGTGGCAGGGATCACACTGTGCCCGTTTGATCCTCTCAACCTCGGGAGTCGTACGGCTGTCGTTCTCAGTTCACGGATAAGACTGAGGTGCAGAGAGGTCGAGGAGCAAGCTCAAGGTGGTGCTGTAGGTAAGCAGCAGAGCTGGGGTTCCAGCCTGGGGAGCCTGAAGGGGTCTGGGCAGAGGCGGCAGGGTGAGAAAGGCACAGAATGGGGAGCAATGCTGCGGTGTGACCTTGGGGAAACCATCCACCCTCTCTGGCGCTGGCTTGCTGAGCTGTAAGATTGGAAGGGCCTGCTTTAGATCAGACAGACTTGATGTAGAGGGCCAGACAGTAAATATTTTGGGCTTTGCAGGCCATACAGTCTCCGTTGTATTAATAATGACTCAGCTCTGCTGAGTCAGCAGGAAGGCAGTCTAGACCATCTGGAAGCCAATGGGTGTGGCTGTGTGACAATAAAACTTTATTCACAGAAACAGGCAGCCACTTGATCTGGTCCACGGGCTGCAGCGTACAAACTCCCGGTTTAGGTCCCTCATGTTCCTTCTCTACCACTTTTTTATATCACATTCATGCTCTTAAGAATTTCCTTTATACAAATTCTTTTTTTTTTTTAAACCTGCTCCTTACAATTTAGCAAAACCATTGGCTTGATGAGCTAGCTGTGTAACATACATGTGAAAATAAACCCATAAGTTAAAAAAATAAAAGCTCACGGACTGCCTAAAATCATCTTGTGTACCACGGAAGGGGTTTTCCGGTGGTTCAGTGGTAAAGAATCCACTTGCAAGGCAGGAGCCACAGAAGACATGGGTTCAATCCCTGGGTCAGAAAGATCCCCTGGAGGAGGGCATGGCAACCCACGCCAGTGTTCCTGCCTGGAGAATCCCGGGGACGGGGGAGCCTGGTGGGCTGCCGTCTCTTGGGTCGCACAGAGTCGGACACGACTGAAGTGACTTAGCAGCAGCAGCAGGAGTAACTTAGCACTCACGCCACGGAAGCCTGTACTCCACGCTTCGCCATGAGTGTTAGTCGCTGTCGTGTGTGACTCTTTTCAACCCCATGGATTGTAGCCCGCCAAGCTCCTCCGTATGGGATTTTCCAAGCAAGAATACCGGAGTGGGTTGCCATTTCCTTCTCCAGGGTATCTTCCTGACCCAGGGATTGAACCGTGGTCTCCCACATTGCAGGCAGACGCTTTACCATCTGAGCCACCAGGGAAGGCAGTGCTTCATGAGACTTATATATCAGTAGTTTTCTATCCACTCAGGTAGTGGGGGCCAGACCCTGTATCCTGCCTGACTTTGAAGACAGCGGTTCTACTTTCTCTGTTTTCTCCATTGGGGTTTTGCCTGAGGCTTTTGCTTGGGGGTCCTGTGATCGAAAGAGTTTGGAACCCTATAAAAGCAGCTTCAAAATGAACTAGGAACTGGTGAGCTCCGAGGGAGGGCATCCCAGCTCTTCCTGCATGGGGCTCTGAGTACCACGCTGCTTTTTAGATTTCTTAAAGGGAAAAACATGATTTCCCGTTACGCCTTTGACCCAGCCCTCTCCCCTGGAGATACACATCCAAGAGGAAGCTCTCCATCTCCACCTGACGGCTGTCTCCAAACGAACGCATCAAAAACCCAACTCCTGGCTTCCCTTTGGGCCAGCTCCTGCACTTGGCCTGTCTCAGCACACACTGCCTTCTTTCTTCTTTCTTCCAGTTGCTAAAGTTCCCAAGCATGGCTCCACAGAGCCCACAGCCAGACCTCTAGTCTGTCCACTGGGCTCCACCTTCTGGGACCCTGTTACCTCTTCTGCTGGTCAAAGCTGCCATATCTCCCCTGGATTACTGCAAGGGCTGTACCCCACTCCCCAAACCAAAATGAGCCCACGCAGTGGGCTCTCCCACCCCAGGGACCTTGCTTCCACCGCCCTGCCACTTACCCCCTCCACTCTCACACCACCTCCTCGGGGAGCCATCCCTTGGCCCCTCCAGACACGTCCGCATGGATAGCAGCCTCAGGGGCAGCAAAGGAGAAAACCTTTGCTTGCTGTCTCTGCACATTCCACTGACAGCTCTTGGGGACCCTGGAGGGTTGCCCCCAGCACCCAGGGCTGGGCGTGGTGCACAGACGCCTCAGTAAACACCTGTGGGATGCACGCGCCCAGGTGTTCCCGATTCCGCCCTCTCCTTGGCTCTGCAGCAACAGGAGGCCCCAGGGATGAGGCCATGGGCTCTGCCCTCAGGAGCCGACTGTCCTCCGGGAGTGTCAGCGGGTGCCCCCTCACCCTGGCTCCCTACCCTGGTGCCCTCCACAGCCACGCTGAGCCTCCAAAAAGCTCCCGTGTGCTGGGGATCGGTGGCGTTTGATGGTGTTAAAAACAATATCAAAAAGCCTGTTAGGGGTTCATGGCAAGTAGATGCTGAGCAAGAAGAGCCTCACTGGGGGGAAAGTGATTTGATGGCTTTCATTCCAGCTGCCCTGAGGCTGGGTTTGGAGTTCTAGCACATGTCGGCCTTCCTTCCTGTGCCTCAAGCTCGTCTGTAAAATGGGGACCGGAGTGCCGTCCACCCCCGACAAACCACCTCCTCGGGGAGCCATCCCTTGGCCCCTCCAGACACGTCCGCATGGATAGCAGCCTCAGGGGCAGCAAAGGAGAAAACCTTTGCTTGCTGTCTCTGCACATTCCACTGACAGCTCTTGGGGACCCTGGAGGGTTGCCCCCAGCACCCAGGGCTGGGCGTGGTGCACAGACGCCTCAGTAAACACCTGTGGGATGCACGCGCCCAGGTGTTCCCGATTCCGCCCTCTCCTTGGCTCTGCAGCAACAGGAGGCCCCAGGGATGAGGCCATGGGCTCTGCCCTCAGGAGCCGACTGTCCTCCGGGAGTGTCAGCGGGTGCCCCCTCACCCTGGCTCCCTACCCTGGTGCCCTCCACAGCCACGCTGAGCCTCCAAAAAGCTCCCGTGTGCTGGGGATCGGTGGCGTTTGATGGTGTTAAAAACAATATCAAAAAGCCTGTTAGGGGTTCATGGCAAGTAGATGCTGAGCAAGAAGAGCCTCACTGGGGGGAAAGTGATTTGATGGCTTTCATTCCAGCTGCCCTGAGGCTGGGTTTGGAGTTCTAGCACATGTCGGCCTTCCTTCCTGTGCCTCAAGCTCGTCTGTAAAATGGGGACCGGAGTGCCGTCCACCCCCGACAAAGGGCGAGGAGAGGAGGGCGTGCATTTGCAACCTGCACAGGGCCAGGCTCTCTGGCGAGCATGTGCTGCCCCCGGCAGAAAAGTGCGGAGCCGGGCGAGTGCCCCACGGGCAGCCCCTTGTGCTGTCGCCTGGGGGTACACCTGCCCGATGCTCCTTTTCTGTGCATCTCGTGAATTTCCCTTCCACAGTGGCTGGATCCAGCGGCATCCATTCCTTCATCAGATATTTACAAGCACCTCCAGTACTCTTGCCTGGAAAATCCCAGGGACGAAGGAGCCTGTTGGGGTCGCGACTTCACTTTCACTTTTCGCTCTCATGCATTGGAGAAGGAAATGGCAACCCACTCCAGTATTCTTGCCTGGAGAATCCCAGGGTCAGAGGGGCCAGGTGGGCTATACAGTCCATGGGGTCACAGAGTCGGACACAGCGGAGCAGCTAAGCATAGCACAGGTGCCAGAAGGCCCTCCGGTGTTATGAAGGCCATTCTAACAGGGGAGCCTGGACTGTCCAGTGTAGAGTTAGAAAAAGTCAGCTTGGGGAAGGTGCTTATTTCAACAGCTGGGGCAACATGAGAGAACAGATTATTATTAAGCCAGGATTCTATTAATCCGCTATTATTAATACTGCTTAAAAAAAATGATCGCATATTATTAACGAAGCTCAGCAGAGAGAACCCGAGAGGCTTTTTTTTTTTTTTTTTTGTGGGATGGGAGCACGTGTTCCATTTCCGCGAGGAGTAGCAAAGGGTTAAAATCATTTTCATTAAAATTTAAATTTCAGCAGGCGCTCACTCTCCCTTCGCCGTCCTTTGAACGTTTGACTGGCAACCATTTCATATTTCAATCTCGGCAGAACAAATTGAATTAGATGTTGAAACCAAACTCGGCTCTGTTCACCAAAGCCTGCATGCTCGGCTTGCACTAATCCCCTCCTAGAGGCTGCGGAGCTCGGGCGGGCGCTGGGAGGGATGGGTCCTGCCGCAAAAGACAAAAGAGCCCAAGGAAGGCCGTGAAAGGAAAGGAGGAAAAACCACGGGGGCAAAGGCCGCTCAAGATTTGTCTTCTGCCTGGTTTGTGGGTCTCAGCCTGGTAGACAGACTCTTGTCTGGATCCAGACCATCCTGGGCACCCAGCACAGAGCTGAGCCCATAGAGACGCCCAGTGTGCATCGGATGAATGACGGGGTAGCGGCTGGCTTTGAGGACTTACTGCACCAGCCTCTCTCTGCCTCTGGTCTCTGCCCTCCCTCCCACGCCCACACTCTCCTGAGACACCACAAGGTGCCTGGCGTCCTTCCTGGGGTCAAGGTGCTTCCACTCGGACCTGGGTCCTCTCTGGTCTCGTGATCCTCCATGCCAGCCCCTGCCTGGCGTGCAAACCTGCTGGAGAATGTCAGCTCGGCTCTCCCGGGAGGAAAGAGGCAGGCCTCACACCCTGGCATCATCCCAAGGCTGAGGGCCTTTGCCGGCAGGATGCTGACCAGGGCCTTTCTTTAAACAGCTCGGGTCTGTGCAGTGGCCCAGAAGCGCGGACACAAGGACCTGAGCTTGGCTTACAGGCGACACTGGTAGGGGTGCTGCTGTCCACGGGTGACCCCAGGATCGCAAGGGTTAGGAATGAGCGCGGCAACACCTAGGCGCAGGCTCCTCAGGGAGGGGCAACTGTGGGCCCCTCCCAAGTCTGCTGCAGGCGTTGTGAGGAAGTGAAGTCGCTCAGTCGTGTCCGACCCTTTGCGACCCCATGGACTGTAGCCTACTAGGCTCTTCTGTCCATGGGATTTTCCAGGCAATAGCCCTGGAGTGGATTGCCATTTCCTTCTCCAGGGGATCCTCCCAACCCAGGGATCGAACCTGGGTCTCCTGCATTGTAGACAGACGCTTTACCATCTGAGCCACCAGGGAAGTCTGGCGTTGTGAGGCGCGTAAGTGCTGGGCAGAGGGCACCCCCTTCAGGCTGCCTTCCAGGATACCAGGGTTCCTTCCCATCAAGCCCTGCCTCCTGCTGACTGCCACCCAGTCCTGCCTCTGCCTCCAGCATGGGCCCAGATGGTCTGGCATGTACATGTGAGGTACTGACTTCCTTAGGCATTTCCTGGGTGTAGCCCCATAAGTTTCCTTTGTTGAATAATAATAAGGATTATAATTAATACTACTACTGCCATTACTTATGGAAAAGGGAATGGCAACCCACTCCAGTATTCTTGCCTGGAGAATCCCCATGGACAGAGGAGCCTGGTGGGCTGTAGTCCATGGGGTCGCAGAGTCAGACACCACTCACTCACTCTTACTTACAGTTCACTAGGTATGAAAAATCAAAGTGTTGCTCAGCTGTGTCCAACTCTTTGCGATTCCATGGACTATAGCCTGCCAGGCTCCTCTGTCCATGGAATTCTCCAGGCAAGAATACTGGAGTGGGCGGGCAGTCATTCTCTTCTCCAGGGATTGAACCTGGGTCTCCTGTAATGCAGGCAGATTCTATGCTACCTGAACCACCAGAGAAGCCCAGTAGTCTGCTAAATCCTTTCCATCCATGATCTTTTCTTTTTTTTCCTTTGGCTGCATCACATATCTTGCAGGATCTCAGTTCCCCGACCAGGGACTGAACTGGGCCATGGCAGTCAAAGCACCAGGGAATCTCCCATCAAAGATCTTCTAGTTAGTCCTTACAAAAATCCTGCAGGGCTGGTTCTCTTTACACCCATTTTAAAGATATGAGAATCAAGGCAAGAGGTGCTGAGGTCACACAGGCAGTGGGTGGCATTGCTGAGATCCCAAATCAGGCCTTCCTGGACTCAGGGCCCTTGTGTCCTGACCTCTGCCCCCTCCTGCAGGCTGACCTCTTGTGTTCTGCAGCAGGGCTGGGACCCTCTTCATCCATCAGCGGTGTCTGTCCCGCCAGGCTCAGGGGCCTCAGCTGCCCCTTTCTCCCACCCAGGTCCCAGGTGTCAACACCCCGAGCCCAGAGGCCTTGTCCAGATACAGATGGCTCCACTGCCCTCACTCCCTGGGCTTTTGGCATCACCTGCCCTCTCTCAGGCACCTGCTCTAGCCTGGCCCCCATCAGGGGCTCTTCCTAGCTCTCCCTGGACCATCTGGGAGGACACAGGCCCTCTGGGAAGGGGTGAGCCTGTCTCCTGTCTACATGAAGATCAGAAGGCTCATTCTTCTTCAGCCGTGACCTCTGTGCTTTATTTCTGGAATCTCTCTCAGACCTGCAGTGGTTTGGGACCAGTGACGTCCCATGATTGTTCAAGCTCACCTGAAGCCCCTCCCTGAAAGCCCCCTATGCTCCACCTCCCAGGTGAGCCCAGTGACCATCAGTCTCCCCACTGCCTTGGCTCAAAGGCATGCAGTCTCCCAGTTCACCCGGCACTCGCTGGATGGATTCCTTTTCCCTAAAATGCTTTCACTTGGCCCCTTGTTCTCGAGGCCTGCACGCCACAGCAAAGCCCTGGTGCGGGGTTGGGGATGGGGCTCAGTATTCCTGAGACATCAGTTCAAACTCCAGGCCCTCGCCATGCCTTTCGGGGACAAGATGGGCTGAAAAGGGACGTGGGGGCAGGGGCTGGGCAGAGAGACCAGCTGTGTGTGCTGCTTGTGAGAAGGTGGTCAGCGGCTGACTCTCTGAGGGAGGGAGGGAAGCTTAGACCAAGATCTGAAAGTGGCAGGTGGGGTGGAGGTGGGAAAGGACGCAGTCTGGAAGAAAGTGCGGGAAGGGCGATGTCCCAGGCAGAGGATAGAGCAAGTGCAAAGGCCCTGGGGTAGATTGTGCCATGAGGACCAGAGGGCCGTGAGTCAGGGGCAGGGCAGATGAGACAGGGGCTTCTTGTCTTGGTGAAGAGGGTGATTTTATTCTAAGTGTGGTGTGGGGGTTGCCACTGTACCTCTTATGATCCAGCTTATGGCTGTGTGTGGAGAATGCGGTGCTTCTGGGAAAGGGTGGAGTCTGCTGTTGGCATCTAAGAGAGCCAGGAGTGGCGCAAAGGTGGGGTGACGTGCCACCCTGAAATCTCTAGGGGTGTGGAAGCAACTGTTCCTATTTGTTTGTGGTGGGGGGATCCTTCCACTCCAGACAGGGAGCCCCCAGGGTGAGAGGCAGAGAGGCCAGGCTGGGGCGGGCAGGCAGGCAGGGAGGGGCCGTGGCCTCCCTGTGTGCGGCCAGGTGAGTGGCTGGTTTCTTCCCTTGCGGCTCCCTCAGACCGTCAGCTTCCTGAACCCCTGCTCCCATGCTATTCCTCAGCTTTCTTGGGCTTGGTCTGTGGATTGCGAACTTTTTCTCTTGGACAGAGGGAAGGCATTAAGGCATGAAGGTCAAAGACTTGAGGTCCGAGTGTCAGACGGAGTCTCATCCTGCGGATCCCCGAAGCTCTCTGGGTCTCACAGCACCCTTGTGACAGAGGCGCCGTCAGCACCAGCCCATTTTAAAGATGAGGAAACTGAGGAATCAAAGGTTAAGTCACTCAGAATGGTCTGAATGCAGAGCCCGAGCTGGCACAGCAAAACCAGGAGGCGGCAAACCCTTCTCTGGAGATGTTCTAGTACCTTCACCTGGGTCAGTGAGATCAGTGCCAAAGTCACCCCCTTCCGTGTCAGGCCTGCAGTCTTATTTCAGGGGAATCCACAGGGCCTGTAAGAGGACGAGCTGGGGGAGGGAGGGTGTGGCCTCAGCCCTGTCGTTCCTGGGACCCATGGCGACTTGGGAGCCTGGTCTCCCAGGGTCCCTACCCAGATGCCAGGGTCTGATGCTGGGGTTGGTGGGACAACCCACCATAAAGACTGGAGGAGACACACTGGATCTGTGTCTTTCACTTGTTACATTCCTGGTATGGGCTAGGATGGGTTAGGAGGCGCCTGCCTCCCAGGAACTAGGGACAAGCTCAGCCTCGTGGGGCGGTCAGCGTGGTGTGGTGTGGCCTGGATTCCAGGCTACTCTGGAAATTGCCAGATGTAGATCAGAAAGTCCTCCCAGAAAAAACACACAGAGCAAATTTTACACAGTCAGTCGGAAGACCCCAGGGCTCTGACTTGGAGCTCCCCCCAGCCCTGCAAATGAAGAGGGAAAGGAAAATGCTGATGAGTGCTTGCTCTGGGCTTTACTTGGATTGACTGGTGTGGTCCTAGCACCGTCTGTGAGGTAGGCACAAGATCACGCCCATTTTATGCCGAGGCTCAGACGGAACCTTGCTGGTCCCCAGTCACAAAGCTAGGGGTGGCTGGGCTGGGATTCAGGCCCAGGGCAGATACGCTACTGCTCTTTCCTGTCCATCACCCCCATCTTGGCATGTGCTGGGCTGGGATCTCCAACAGGTGTGGGCATGTGGGCACCCCAAGTCTGGGATGAGCCTTGGGACCCCGCTGGCCAGGGCTGGGGACCTGTTCGCATTTCGCGGGTTCCCTGGCCCGTGAGCAGAGGGTGTCTGCCATTAGTGGAGCGGCTGAGCTCCACCTGAGCTGGTGTCTGGGCTCGGAGCCTGGTGCTTCGTGAGCGGCCCCACGGTCGGCGAGGACGGACGGAGGACGGAACCACGGCTCACGGTCCCGAGCGGCGAGGAAGGGGCAGGACAGAGGCCACGTCCCGGACTCTGAGCCGTCCATCCCGTGATGAGACGGAGGCGGGAACTCCAGCTCAGCAGCCCTAGAAGGGGACAAGGAGAGAAGCTTCTGGAGCCGCCTTACATGCTTGGTACTGTGTCTGCTTTCTTTTTGATGAATTCGATTCTTTCTTGCTAAAGCCCTACGTGGTGGGAACCAGTTAGTGAGGCGGAGGCTGCGCCCAGGGAGGCGAGCTGACTTGGCTGGGGTCCCTGGTCTGTGCTGGCCAGAGTGGGGTGTGGTGGGCTGGGGGGCTTCACACCCAGATGACCCATCTCCACAGAGTGGCCATCACCCTGGGGATTGTTCTAGGCTTGTGGGCAGTGGGGCCTGAAGGTCCTCACTGCCATGCAGTTGCCTGCCCTGGAGTGAGCACCCTCAAGTCCCTCTGTGTTCGCCCCAGGCGGATGGGGCCCGGCCTGCATCTCGGGATTGCTGGGAGGAGGAGCGAGCCGCGGGACTCAGGGCTGGGAGGTTTGGCCACTTCTGGGTCCCTGTGCTGCTGCGCGGGACGCCCCAGCGTGGTGGTGCACCCCCTGCTCTCCGGGCCTCCAGTGCCAGGCACAGGGCAGGCGCAATCAGTGCCCGGGATGCCCGGGGCTGTGAGCTGAGACCCTCGTCCCCTCTGACCTTGGACCAGTGGCGTGTGGGGCCCCCGCCCCCCCCCCCACCCCAGCCCTCATGGTAGGGGGTGCAGAAGCCGGCGTGGCTGTGCCCGTCCCCAGGGCCCTACCGCCACGTACCCTCGGTGCCAGCTCACAGCTGAAGGGTCTGCTCCTCGCCGCCATCCTCACTGTCTTCCAGCTGCTCCAGGATCTCATCCAACACCACAGATCGCTTTTTCTTCGGGGGCTCTGTGGGAGTCCAGATGGCAAGAGAGGAGGAAAGAACAGCCGACAGGGTTGGGAGGCGGGAAGACAGCGGGGACAGAGAGCAGGCTGTCT
>SJYX01014357.1:190575-201249 GCA_006410675.1 Oreotragus oreotragus
TGAGCGCTGAAGAATTGATGCTTTTGAACTGTGGTGTTGGAGAAGACTCTTAAGAGTCCTTTGGACTGCAAGGAGATCCAACCAGTCCATTCTGAAGGAGATCAGCCCTGGGATTTCTTTGGAAGGAATGATGCTAAAGCTGAAACTCCAGTACTTTGGCCACCTCATGCGAAGAGTTGACTCATTGGAAAAGACTCTGATGCTGGGAGGGATTGGGGGCAGGAGGAGAAGGGGACGACCAAGGATGAGATGGCTGGATGGCATCACAGACTCGATGGACGTGAGTCCGAGTGAACTGCGGGAGATGGTGATGCACAGGAAGGCCTGGCGGGCTGCGATTCATGGGGTCGGAAAGAGTCGGACACGACTGATCGACTGAACTGAAAATAGTACACTCTCTGAGAAAGGGGGGTTATGTGGGAGGAATTAGCCACCCACATGGCTTCAGACATAAGAGAAGGGCAGCCGTCTCACAAGCCCTAGGGGCTGTAAACTTCTTCTGTAAACAGGGAGACAGGAAATACTTTAGGGCTTTGAGGGCCATAGGGTCTCTGTCATAACCACTCAACTCTGTCCTCCGGTGTGAAGACACAGCTAGAGACTTTATGTGCAAAACGGGCATGGCCGTGTGCCAAAAAACAGCTGTTTACAGAAATGGGCGTTAGGCTGGATCTGGCTGTGGGCTGTGGTTTGTAACCATGGTCCTCTGTGGACCACGGAATCCAGATCTGATAAAAGGTGGGGGGATAATTAGGGATTTAGGAACTGCTGGGGTCTCGGCAGTGGTGATAGGGTGAGCTGTCCTATAGTGTGCAAAGATGAGCGTTCTCAGGAAAAGTCACTCGACCCTTCTGGGGCTGTTTTCACCTCTGAAAAACAGGAACAGCACCTCTCTCTAGGGAGTTTTGAGGCTAAAATGAGACAGTGCATGAAACCTGGTACCGCCCCCCGCACATGGTACTTCAACAAAGCTCTCTCCTCTTTCTCTGACTTCCTCTTTAACAAGGAGGCACTTGACTGCCTCTCTTCTGACCAGTGGGGTTTCAAGGGTCAAGGTTAGGGCTCCCTGGCAGCATAGTACACAGGGCCATTCTTACAGAGTGCAGGACAAATTAGCCACTCCATTAAAAGGGGCCCTTCTGATGATCAGGGTTTTTCTGTTCGCTTATTCACCCCACAGGTTGTTAGTGAGCACGTGCTCTGCGCTGGATGCTAAGATAGGGTCTCTGTCATAACCACTCAACTCTGTCCTCCGGTGTGAAGACACAGCTAGAGACTTTATGTGCAAAACGGGCATGGCCGTGTGCCAAAAAACAGCTGTTTACAGAAATGGGCGTTAGGCTGGATCTGGCTGTGGGCTGTGGTTTGTAACCATGGTCCTCTGTGGACCACGGAATCCAGATCTGATAAAAGGTGGGGGGATAATTAGGGATTTAGGAACTGCTGGGGTCTCGGCAGTGGTGATAGGGTGAGCTGTCCTATAGTGTGCAAAGATGAGCGTTCTCAGGAAAAGTCACTCGACCCTTCTGGGGCTGTTTTCACCTCTGAAAAACAGGAACAGCACCTCTCTCTAGGGAGTTTTGAGGCTAAAATGAGACAGTGCATGAAACCTGGTACCGCCCCCCGCACATGGTACTTCAACAAAGCTCTCTCCTCTTTCTCTGACTTCCTCTTTAACAAGGAGGCACTTGACTGCCTCTCTTCTGACCAGTGGGGTTTCAAGGGTGAAGGTTAGGGCTCCCTGGCAGCATAGTACACAGGGCCATTCTTACAGAGTGCAGGACAAATTAGCCACTCCATTAAAAGGGGCCCTTCTGATGATCAGGGTTTTTCTGTTCGCTTATTCACCCCACAGGTTGTTAGTGAGCACGTGCTCTGCGCTGGATGCTAAGACAAGGCAGGGGTTGTGGAGAGGACCATGTCCCCTGGAGGACCACATCTCTTGGGGAGCAGCCAGGTTAAACCACAGAGGTGAACCCAAAGCGCAACAGAGCAGGACCCTATGCAGCCTTCCCAGGACAGGCCCTCCCCCATATCCTCTGCTTTAGCGCTTCTCTGAAGTGCCCAGACAGCAATATTTGATGCAAATTTCTCCAGTTGTTTTGCAGATATGAACACCCACCCCATCAAATGGAGGATGTTAACTACTTGATGAGATGAATAAGATGGTTAGACAGCATCACCGACCCAACGGGACATGAATTTGAGCAACCTCCCGGAGACAGTGGAGGCCCAGGGAAGCCTGGCGTTCTGCAGTCCATAAGACCACGAGTCAGATGGCTGGGCGACTGAACAAGAACCTGATGACCGTGAGCTCACAGCCCCAGGCTTCCTGGAGCCTAAGGACCGATAAAGTTAACCCCTGTGACACCGCCCTATTACCTCATCATCAGTCAGAAAATTACGCACGAGCTGGTCATGGATCCGGGGATCCCCTCCTCCCACCAGGCTTTTAAACATGCTTTGCTGGAACCCTTAGGGGAGCTTGAGGGTTTTGGGGGTCAGAAGCCAGCTTGTCTCTTTGCATGGCCCTACAATAAACCTTTCTCACTTTTCAGTCTGACCTCACTATGCATCAGGCACAGAAACCTGTGTTCGTTAGTGTCAGGGAGGCGAGGTGTGGGGTGTGACGGGAACTCCCAGGACGGCAGGTGTCCAGGAGAAGTCCAATCTCTGATACTTGGGCTGAGATCTCAGGTAGCAGGTGGGTGGACCAGGCCGACGGAGCCAGGGGCCCAGGAACTGGGCTCCGTGCTTCCCCAGCGGGGAGGGCCACCATGCTGAAGGCCAGTGACGGCCTGGGCCTGAAGATGGCAGCTCTCACATCCCAGGCTGGCCTGGCTTGGCCGGGTGGGGGGACGGCGGCGCTGCCAGCCACTTGCCATGCTGGTCATGTCTGCGCTCCCAGCTCCGGAGGTGAAAGGTGCAGCCGCTAACCACAGCCCATCAGTCTCCCAGCTGGAATAAGACAACGCTGGGAAGCAGAGCCGCGCTCCCGGCCAAATAAAAGCCTGTTTGCCCCGGCCTCCCTGGCTGTGCGCGCTCGAAAACAGAGGGTTCTGCGGGCGGATTGCTTCTGTACCATTATATTCTGTCGGTGGCGCTTGCAGGTACCACAGCCTGCCGGGGCCCTGAAAGCTTCTCAGTGCCCTGACCCTGCTGGTTTGTAACACGCTCGGGAAGAATGGGACGCAGCCAGCGGCCGCCTTTCCGCTTTCTTCCCTCCGTGCTCTCTCTTTTCACCCTCCTGCATGCAAGGCACCGAAGAATAGCACTTCGCCTGCCGGGGGGCCGTGGAGCTGTGGACGAGATAGCTGATTCCGGCCAGGAAGGGGGGCAGGGAGACGACGGGAAGGCGGGACTGAGGAACGGGGTGGTCGTGTTCATCCCTGGGCGCGAGCGTCACTGTCCGGAGTCAAGGGCTTTGCCTACTCGGGGCAGCTTTTCCAATGACTTTCAAAGACCTGCTCTCGGCTGGTCCATTTGATGGGTGTTTCATTAAGTGCCAGTTCACCAGGGACTATCTAATGCCCCACATGATCAGGGATGCCAGTGGATGAAATGAAGACTGCCCACTCCTGCCTTGGGGAAGGGGCACTGGGGGGTTTGCTCTGAGTTTTTGTGGCTGCTGATAAGGGACCCTAGGTAAGTGGTGAGGTTGAGACAGGCAGGCTGAGGGCATTTAGTTCCCACGATCGCATCGGATGGCCAGACAGCACGAATTTTTATCAGCGAGGAATCTATCTCCTCCTCCTTATTGTTGCCATGTACTGAGAAGCGCCTTCTGTGTGCCAGGCATGGGGACCAGGTGGCATCCAGGATCAGATGCAAACGTACCATCCCATGCCCTGCCCAGCTGATGGGCATTTCATTCTCATCCCCTCTCCCTCCCTCCCTCTCTCTCACACATTCCCTGTTGTCCGGGCTTCTAAAAACTAGGATTCCTCTTTATGTCTATTTCCTCTGCCCAGAGAGCATCCTCCCTTGGCCTGGCTCCACAGGAATGCAAGGAAAACAGGACGCGTAAGTGCCTGGCAGGGGAGGGGAGAAAACGTAGTATCTGCTGCTTTCTCACTGGGCACCCACAGCTTCAGAAGCATCATCTCCTGTAAGCCCCGCCCCCCGATTCCCCTATGACGTAACACCCTAGTCCCAGTGTACAGATGGCAAACCGAGGCAGAGCAACCTGCCTGAGGTCACCGCACAGACTGGGGTGAAACGTAAGGGGCCGTGTGCACAGCTGCTCATGTGCAGCCGGCAGGATGGCTAGAGGCCCAGCTCTGACTTCTGACTCGGCCACTAGTGGCTGGGCGCCCCTGGGGAAGTCACTGGCCCTCTCTGGGCCTCGGTTTCCTTATCGGGGAAACAGAGGATAATAATGGTGTTTACCTGCCAGGATTCTGCAAGATTAATACCTGTGAAAGCCCATAGACAGTACCTGGCACGGAGTGAGGCTTAACGGATGAAGGTTGTCATGGGAATAATAACAGTAATGAGTATTACTTGGCCCGAACTGCTCGTGGAGCTGTGCGCCTTGATCTCGGCTTGTCAGGGACCGACAGGGGAGAGAAGAGCTGGTCACAGGGCCTGGGAAGCCCTCGGCTCAGCAGCACCCTGTCCCCACGGTCTCCACCAGGGGAGCAGCGGGCCTGGTGGAGGAGCTGAACCCCGGAGGTTAGGGTGAACTTGGGGTGATGCCCGCTGACTGCACCAGCCATAATGGAGGGCCTCTCCATCACTCCGGCCACCTCAGAGGCCATGGTGTCACCAGTGAGCTCCCTGCTGGGTCCCCCCAAATGGTTAAGACGCCAGCCTTTCACTCTGAGGCCCACCTTCCCCAGGGAGCCCTTTGTTGTGGCCTCGGTGCTTGGGTTGGGCAAATGGGGCCCGGGGCCTCCACCTGAGATCTGAGTGCCTTCCTGGCACAGACTGGCGCCTGGGGGGAGGAACTGGGCATGGATCCCACCAGCCCTTGAAGTCTGCCAGGGCCCTGGAAGCTCTGAACAATGGGGATTTTGACACAAACGAGCTGGGTACTTTTCGCCATGGGAAAGGGGCAGAGCCGGGAAAAGGGTGCAGCCAGCAGGGCAGGAGGCCAGCAGCCCTATTCTGAGTATTTAGGGCCGCTGCGGGTACCCCCGTTCCCAAGGAGATCCAGCAGACAATGGGCGGGTGGGTGAGAGGGCTGCCATTTTCACAGCACCGGTTTCCGGCTGATGTGTCTGCCCTGCTTCCCCCACAGTGTTCTGCCTACATGGGAGGGACGGAGGGGGTTTCACTCCAAGGATGGGGTGCTATAGCCAGGCTGTCCGAGAGTGCAAACTCTGCTTCCACCCTCTACTATCTAGGTGACCCTGGGCAAGTTCCGTCATCTATGCGAGCCTTAGTCCCTTCATCTGTAAAATGGGGTGATTGAGGGCATCTACCCCTGGTGGCTCAGTGGTAAAGAATCCATCTGCCAATGCAGGAGACATGGATTCGATCCCTGGGTCGGGAAGATTCCCTGGAGTAGGAGACGGCAACCCACTCTGGTATTCTCGTCCGGGAAATCCCATGGACAAGAGGAGCCTGGTGGGCTGCAGTCCGTGGGGTCGCAAGAGTCAGATGTGACTGAGCGACTAAACAACAGCAACGTTCTAGGGGTGCTGTGGGGGTGGGAAAAAGGCAGCTTGTGCTGTTCTTGTTATCGCTGGTCATGTCATGACTCCATACGGGGGAACTATTCATGTTTGTGGAATGGCAAACAGAAGCCCCAGGGGCTGCAGTGACTTGTCCCAGGACACTCAGCTAGGAGGCGCTCAGCGGAACCTCTCCATGCCTCTTGTTTCTTTATCTGTAAGATGAATACTTTGGCCACTCAATGCGAAGAACTGACTCAATGGAAAAGACTCTGATGCTGGGAAAGATTGAGGGCAAGAGGAGAAGGGGGTGCAACAGAGGATGAGAAGGTTGGATGGCATCACTGACTCAATGGACATGAGTCTGAGCAAACTCCAAGAGATGGTGAAGGACAGGGAGGCCTGGCATGCTGGAGTCCATGCGGTCGACACGACTTAGCGACTGAACAACAAGCTGGGGAGAGCAGCAACCACGGCAGCAGGGGTTGCTGTGAGGATGAGAGAGACGACACGTGTCATGTACAGACTATGGGGTCGCACAGAGTCGGACACGACTGAAGCAACTTAGCAGCAGCAGCAGCAGCAGCTGTCATGAGTCCCTCTACGCTCAGCTGGTCTCAGTTCTGTCATCTGCAGAATGGGGCTGATCACACCTGCTGCACAGCACCGTGAGAGCGTGAACGGGAAGATGGGTGCAAATCCACCGCTGTTTTTCCCGCTATCCCTGCATTAGGTTGGCCGGAAAGTCCATTTGGCTTTTTTCCATACTATCTTTTCCAAACCATCGTCAGGTTTTTCAAAAGATAGTCCATGCTGCTGCTGCTGCTGCTGCTGCTAGGTCGCTTCAGTCGTGTCCGACCTGTCTCTTATACACATCTAGATGTGTATAAGAGACAGGGAGGTGAAAGGTGCAGCCGCTAACCACAGCCCATCAGTCTCCCAGCTGGAATAAGACAACGCTGGGAAGCAGAGCCGTGCTCCCGGCCAAATAAAAGCCTGTTTGCCAAAAAAAAAAAAAATGAAATTTACACTTTTATGAAGGAGAGCTATTTTCAAGTATGTCTGCCACTGACATCTACTCTGTCTAGCCAGGAGTCTCTGATTCACTGAGATGGAGAGTGACTGCCCTGAACTTGAGTTCCTGGGATATCCAGTGATACAGAGTTATTTTGAGTCTTCTGAATAGGAGGAAAAAATGATGGCCAGAGGAAGCCCCCAAAGTTGATGTTTCTCCAATTTGAGTGTGTTACCAAAAGGTATGTGTGGAGTCTAGCTGCTCGCCCCTCAAAAGCCAAAAAACAGGCCAGGTTGGTGGAAAGGAAAGTTTGCTTATTTCAGAAGCTGAAAACTGTGGAGGGAGAGGGTGGCAGATGGCTGTCCAAAGGCTGACTCCCAGTGGAGTCAGGTTGGCAATCAGTGGGGCAAGATGTGTTATAGAGAGAAGTGGAGGGGGGTTACTGCCTGCAGAAACAGCACAGTCATCTCTGACAGTCATTTTCAAACTGGTCATCAGTAGTCTGCCCAGCATCATCTTGGTTGGTTTCAGTTCAATTCAGTCGCTCAGTCGTGTCCGACTCTGCGACCCCATGAATCGTAGCACGCCAGGCCTCCCTGTCCATCACCATCTCCCGGAGTTCACTCAGACTCACGTCCATCGAGTCCGTGATGCCATCCAGCCATCTCATCCTCGGTCGTCCCCTTCTCCTCCTGCCCCCAGTCCCTCCCAGCATCAGAGTCTTTTCAGTTAATCTTTGGTTCCAGGGTCCATTTGTCCGCATTTCTTTGCAGCCAGTTCTTGGAATCGTGGCAGCTTCCATCTTGGGCACAGTCTGTTTATCATGCAGCTCACTTTCCTGCCTGGCCCTTTAGTATCTGCAAGACAGCTCACAGGATATGGCTCACAATATTATCTATAGCTCTTGAGAAAGAACTAAAGAACTATTAGCTATAGTTCTTGAGAAAGAACTAAAGGTCCTTGACTTAATGACTTAATGACTACATTATTATTATTATTTAGTCTCTTTTGACAGTTTTCCTTTGTTTCCACATTTCTCAGTTCTCTGATTAAATTTATTCTTTGACTAAAGTTTTCCATAGGCAAAAGGCAGGCAGAAGACATGGGGTAGGCCTGCTGTTTCAAAGGCTGCTGAAGCTGAAGGGCAATAAACTTTCATAGTACCTGGGCACACATTTGAAAATTACTAGGCATATTACAATAAGGATAATAATAAAAATGTACCTTTGTACCACTTTTTGTCTTAATGATTAAAGCAAATGTACAGTGTATGTTTGATAGTTGCTCAGTCATGTCCGACTCTTTGTGGCCCCATGGACTGTAGCCCACCAGGCTCCTCTGTCCATGGGATTCTCCAGGCAAGACTCATGGAGTGGGTTGCCATTTCTTCCTCCAGAGGATCTTCCCGACTCAGGGATTGAACCCAGGTCTCTGGCATTGCAAGCAGTTGCTTGACTCTTTGAGCCACCAGGAAGCCCAAGCTTGGGGTTTATGTAAAAGTACATACTAACGGCATGGACCACAAGTCCCTTAAAAGTCTATGATCCAGCAGATTAGGTTAGTAGTTCTAATTCCCCAGGCAGTTACAGAATGGTCAAAGAGACCAGGAAAATATGATCGAGAAAGGAAAGTTCTATCCACAGGCTTCACCCATAGGTTTTCAATCACTCTCACACACAGAGACAATGTAGAGTTAGTAAAATAAGGCAGAAAATGTGTATACTGAGAAAGCAGAGAGGCTAGAGTGTTGTTACCTTGTCCTGAAGATCCCGGACGAGCCCCCGAGATGATAGTTTATGGTGAACAATGTCAGATTTGTGATCTCTGAAGAAGATTTAGCTTCAGGATCAGGAACCAGACTTGATCACTCAGAGCTTTTGTCTGGCAGGTTTTATTACAGTGAAAAGGAACTTAGAAAGCTTCTGACATAGACATCAGAAGGGGGATGGAGAGCCTATGTTGAACAGGCTACAAACAGGCTGTTTTGGTTAGCCTAAAGTTCAAACTGGGCTTCCCCCAGCAGCTCAATGGTAAAGAATCTGCCTGAAATACAGGAGCTGCAAGAGATGTGGGTTTGATCCCTGGGTCAGGAAAATCCCTGCAGGAGTACATGGCAACCCACTCTAGTATTCTTGCCTGGAGAATACCATGGACAGAGAAGCCTGGCAGGCAAAGAGTTGGCACAAGACTAAAGTGACAGCACACACACACACACACACACATTAAGTTCAACTTAAGTCATACATAGGCCAGAATGACTTTCCCATACCTCAATATATGAAAATTTCTTCCATAGTTTTCCCCTTTTAACTGAAATTCCTTGAATAGGAATCATTGATAATCAATATATTTTTCCAGCATTGCCAGAGTGGCTCATTTGCCTGTTCTGGGTCCATCCATTTCCCTCTGTGTTAGTCCTCCTTTCTGTTGATATATTTGCCTAGTTGTCCACGTTGGGGGAAACTAATCAGATATCATGAACAGGCTCAGAGGTGTATTAATAGGGAAATGCTTTATACATTTTAGGGTACACATTTTATTGTTCACATCCAATTGTCACACAAACATTGTACATGTGCTTTAAGCGGTAAACTTAAAACCAGCAGTGCTACACATCATGAAAAGTTACACTCTGTGACAACTTTGAAAACTGAGTGTTCACTCTTCAGTGGTGTCTGACTCTTTGTAACCCTACAGACTGTAGCACTCCAGGCTTCCTTGTGCAAGGGATTCTCCAGGCAAGAATACTGGAATGGGTTGCCATTTCCTTCTCCAGGGGATCTTCCTGACCCAGGGATCAAATTCAGGTCTCTGGCACTGCAGGCAGATTCTTTATCATCTGAGCAACCAGGAAAACCAACACCATGGGTAGTTATACTCTGTGCAACTTTACTGGACAATTTTCTTTCTTGAACTCTAGGGTTAAAAGTATGGTTAGAAACAAACAATTACTTTCGCTTACAAATCTCTGTTATCAAAATCAGATCAACATTCTAGGAGAATTTTGTCTTCTTAACAGAATGAAAACAAAACAAAAAAACAAATTTAGTCTTGTATCAGTTTATTGTTAATAACATAATTCATGAACGCAATTAAATTCAGTTTAATCTTAATTTTGACAACATACAAATTTTTTTTCAATAAATAAAACTTAAAAAAAACAAAACAGAACAAAAAAATCCAAAAAAAACAAAATTCTTTTCTCAAAGATCCTTTTTCATAAGTCTTTTTATCATTTTCTGGATCCAAATAAATTTGTCCTATATTTTTTCATCCAGAACCAAAAACTGTAAGATAAAGTCATCATTTTTTTCCCCAAAAAATCCCCATTCTTTATACTTTCTCTTAGCCAATAACACATATCCTACTTGTTTTAAACACAGAAATGTTTTCCTTGTCAGTTTTATATACCACAATTTTTAACCCACAATTTGAAGATCTTGAAAAAAATCAAGATTAATTGAAATGTTACACCAGCATTTTCTGATTGGCAAGCTGAAGAACATATTCCATACCTCTAAAAACAAACATTTCTTCACAGAATAATTTTCTCTAATGATATATCATGCATGTTTAATAAATCCAAACACTTTTAATTTTCCTCTTGATTTAAAAGCAGACAAAAGTAGGTAATTTTATTTGTTTGATTTGAAAGCACTTATATATATATATTTTTTTTAATTTAAATTTATTTATTTTAATTGGAGGTTAATTACTTTACAATATTGTATTGGTTTTGCCATAAATCAACATGAATCTGCCATGGGTATACACATGTTCCCCATCCTGAACCCCCCTCCCACCTCCCTCCCCATATGATGGGTCATCTCAGTGCACCAGCCCAAGCATCCTGTATCCTGCATCAAATCTGGACTGGACTGGCAATTTGCTTCTTATATGATACTATACATGTTTCAATGCCATTCTCCCACATCATCCCACCCTTTCACTCTCCCACAGAGTCCAAAAGACTGTTCTGTACATCTGTGTCTCTTTTGCTGTCTTGCATACAGGGTTATCATTATCATTTTCTAAATTCTA
>SJYX01014357.1:204617-221891 GCA_006410675.1 Oreotragus oreotragus
AACATATGTTAAAGAGATTGTCTTTTCCCCATTGTATATTTTTGCCTCCTTTGTCAAAGATAAGGTGTCCATGGGTGTGTGGATTTATCTCTGGGCTTTCTGTTTTGTTCCATTGATCTTTATTTCTATCTTTGTACCTGTACCATACTGTGGCTTTGTAGTAGAGCCTAAAGTCAAACAGGTTGATTCCTCCAGTTCCATTCTTTTTTCTCAAGATTGCTTTGGCTATTCGAGGGTTTTTTTTTTGTATTTCCATACAAATTATGAAATTATTTGTTCTAGGTCTGTGAAAAATACCATTGGTAGCTTGATAGGGATTGCTTTGGGTAGTATACTCATTTTCACTATATTGATTCTTCTGATCCATGAACATGGTATATTTCTCCATTTATTAGTATCCTCTTTGATTTTTTTCACCGGTGTTTTATAGTTTTCGATATATAGGTCTTTAGCTTCTTTAGGTCGGGGAAGGCAATGGCACCCCACCCCAGTACTCTTGCCTGGAAAATCCAATGGACGGAGTAGCCTGGTGGGCTGCAGTCCATGGGGTCTCTAACAGTCGGACAGACTGAGTGACTTCACTTTCACTTTTCTCTTTCATGCACTGGAGAGGGAAATGGCAACCCACTCCAGTATTCTTGCCTGGAGAATCTCAGGGATGGGGGAGCCTGGTGGGCTGCCGTCTATGGGGTCACACAGAGTCGGACACGACTGAAGTGACTTAGCAGTAGCAGCAGCAGCAGCAGCAACAGCTTCTTTACGTAGCTATACTCCTAAGTATTTTATTCTTTTCATTGCAATGGTGAATGGAATTGTTTCTTTAATTTTTCTTTCTGCTTTCTCATTATTAGTGTATAGGAATGCAAGGGATTTCTGTGTGTTGATTTTACATCCTGCAACTTTACTATATTCATTGATTAGCTCTAGTAATTTTCTGGTGGAGTCTTTAGGGTTTTCTATGTAGAGGATCATGTCACTCATATTTTTTAAGGTCAATTAAAAGGATCTCCTTGATGAATTAACCTCAGCAATATTATCCAAGGACAAAAACACATATTGAGGCACACAAACATCCAGAGACCTCATTTTTTTCATCTTATTGCATTTCGTGAATTAAGCATTGCAATTAAGCTAATCAGTTTAAGGATAATAGTCAGGATAGTCAAGTTTACACTCAATTTTAAAAGGCTCTTCTCTTTTTATAAAGTTTTTTCTTAGGTTGAAGTTCTATAATTAACCCCAGGCTGGAATTCCAGGCAAAGTGGACTGTGTTGGTATTTCAAGGACATGATAAATGTTATCTTCAAGTTTTCCCCTAGGCATATTTTTTTTTTCCTCAGGAACTGAAAAATGTATTCTATCAAGTTAGCTTTCCCTAACTGCATATGCAAAAAGAACCTGTCTTTGTGTTTTTTTTAGTTATATCTTAACCAATCTTCTCCAGAATCTAAGGAATACTGTTACCACACATTGTCTAAAAATAAGTCATCTTTCTTTTTCTTTTGTCATTTTACAGCTAAATTTTTTCTTAATGAATAAAACCTGAATTTCACATTTTACTTAAGGCAACAGAAATAACAATCACAAGTGGAATACACACTTACATACAAAATGACAAATCTGTCACAGACCCTCTCCAAGGGTGACTGGTGCGGAGTCCCAAACGAACATTCCCCAACACAAGCAATCCTCAGTGGTAGTCAGAGATCAGGACCCAATTGACAGAAATGTCCAGATGTCGCTCAGTGCTCACAAACAGTCCTCACAGCAGACAGATGTCAGAACCCGTTGGTAAAAATGCCCAAATTGCAGGCAGTGCTCACAAAAGTTCGTTAGCATCAGACACACATCAGAACCAATTGCCAAAGGTACCCAAACAGTACCTCGTGCCCCAGACTGTTCTCAACATCAGATACACATCAGAACCAACTGGCAAGAATGCCCAGATAGCCCTGGTACTCACAGACGGTCCACAATAGCAGATAAACATAAGAACCAACTGGCAAGAATGCCCAAATAGCACTAGCACTCACAGATGGGAGGATTGCCCGTGTGTGCACTGGTGGACTTACCCAGTCTTGGAGTTTGTTAGCTTGTCCCAAATGCAAGTTTCCATTCCACCAAGGAAAAGCGTAAGTCAGCAGCCAGTGCCGAGAAGGGGAGAAATAGGGAGGATCCTCAAAACAAATGGTTTTGGTGATTGCTGAGAACATCCTCCAGATTCCCTATTTGGGCTAGCTAGCCACAAGCAGCAGGCTCGTATATTTTCCTGGTCATAGTTCTCTCCTGGAAACCCCAGGAGAGTTAGGTGCCACGAAAGCAGAGGAGCCAGCAGTAGCCAGCCCCACGTTGGGGGCCAAAATCCGTTACCGAGAAAGTGTGTGGGGTCTAGCTGTTCACCACTCAAAAGCCAATAAGCAGGCTAGGTTGGTAGAAAGAAAAGTTTGCTTATTTCAGATGCTGGCAACTGGGTGAAGAGGGGATAAGGCAGTGGTCATCTGTCCAAAGGTTGACTCCACATCCTCCCACCCTCTACCACCCATGCACTGCCAACCAGTGGGGCAAGAGCTTTTATAGATAGAAGTTGGGGAGGTACTACACACAGAAACAGGTCCTGCTCCATTTCAGGTGTGCTTATGACTCCCTTGGAGATCTTGCTAAAATGCAGATTCCAGAGCTACGGATAGAGTGAGTCAGGTGAAGGGGCAGGATACTGCTTTTCATCTAGTTCCCAGGTCTCACTACTCTGAAATTTTGAGGGCTAAACTTTGAATAGAATGACCTTAAGCAGTCCCAGTATTAATTCCATCAGGAAATGAGAACAGCTTCAGTGAATATTCACAGCCAAAGATCCGGCCCCTGGAGGGCTGCTGGCACACAAGGGAACGGTAGCAAAGGCATTCCTGTCCAACAATTAAGATCCGCAGAGCTAACTCTGGAAGTCAGTGTGGTCAGTGGCAGGAAAGGGTGCTTTTCTATTGGGAAACAGCACCGTGAATGAATAGATGAGCCAAGTTTCTGACCCCAGATGGGAACCCCAAGCACAGAGTCAGGAGCAACTAATGGCAATGAATGAGGGCCACCCTGGCCATGCCCACTGGGGTGAGTGACCCAATATGACTAAGATCTTGGCATCCAGGGGAACGGGGCAGTCTGGGTTCAAGACTCACACTGTTGCCTCTTAGCTCCATCCCTGAGAAATTCCTTGGCCTTTCAGCATTCATTGTTTTCCATATGTAAATAGAAATATTAAAAATGCCTCCTTGTCAGGGTGCTGTGAGACACATAAAAGCACTTACCACCGTGCCTGACACTTAAGTGCTCAATAAAGATTAGCTTCTA
Organism: Oreotragus oreotragus; assembly: GCA_006410675.1. NCBI lineage: Eukaryota > Metazoa > Chordata > Mammalia > Artiodactyla > Bovidae > Oreotragus > Oreotragus oreotragus. The sequence continues at coordinate 207,960 of SJYX01014357.1, forward strand.
TGCTTCAAGGGTTTCCCTGGTGGCTCAGATGGTAAAGTGTCTGTCTGCAATGCAGGAGACCTCAGTTTGATCCCTGGGTCTGGAAGATCCCCTGGAGAAGGGAATGGAAGCCCACTCCAGTACTCTTGCCTAGAAAATCCCACGGACGGAGGCTACAGTCCATGGGGTCACAAAGAGTTGGGCTGAGCGATGTCACTTTCACTCTCTATGCTTCAAGCAAGATAAATTTTGCCTTTGATGACATCTAGTGACTTTATCGGAGAAGGCAATGGCAACCCACTCCAGTACTCTTGCCTGGAAAATCCCATAGGTGGAGGAGCCTGGTAGGTTGCAGTCCATGGTGTCACTAAGAGTCGGACACAACTGACAGACTTCACTTTCACTTTTCACTTTCATGCATTGGAGAAGGAAATGGCAACCCACTCCAGTGGTCTTGCCTGGAGAATCCCAGGGACGGGGGAGCCTGGCGGGCTGCCCTCTATGGTGTTGCACAGAGTCGGACATGACTGAAGAGACTTAGCAGCAGCAGCAGTGACTTTATCAGAATAAAGACTTTCTTATGCACCTTATTGTGACACGGGCTGGAGATTTTTTTGCAAGTTCATTCGATTAGAGTATATAAATTACAGTAAATCCCCTACATACCAACAAGTTCTGTTCTGAGAGCACATTCGTTATGTCTAGTTTGTTCATAAGTCCAACAAAGTTAGCCTAGATACCCAACTAAGACAATCAGCTATATGCTGCTGTACTATAATAGGTTTATAATACTTTAAACACAGATAATACATAAAAAACAAACACAAAAATAAGGAAACATCTTTAACCTCATAGTACCTTTCAAGGTACTGCACAGTACCTTGAAAAGCACAGTAATACAGCACAACAGCTGGCATACAGGGACTGGTACTGAGCAAACAGGCAAGAAGAGTTACTAACTAGAGGAGAGAGAGGAGGTGGGAGAAGGTAGAGCTGAAGGATCATTAGCAATAGGAGATGGAGGAAAAGCTGCAATTTCACTCAAATGGTTGTTGATGCCATGGATTCTGACTCCTTAGTGTGATCCTTTGATACCTGTTTAATAGCTCTTTTTTTTTTTTTTTTTTTTTCCTCTTCATGGATGGCAGGGTAGCACTGATTTCATTCTGAATGGCTGCTGTAACCTTCATGTACCATTTGGGTCTTGTGACTCAAAAACGGACAGTGCTTCCTCAAATAAAGAAAATCTCTTTGCCATTTCCTGGATTCTGAATCTCTTCAGTTCTTCAGTTACTTCTTGTTCTTCTTATCTCTCTTCATCCTGTCGTTGGGTCCCCAGTTCCTGGAGCTTTTTAGCAGTACCAGTATCACCAGTGGTTTTATGCTTGCTTCTAGATATCCTGTAAATAAGTGGGGGAACAACTAAGCCATTCAGGTAAGATCTAAATCAAATGCCTCACGATTATATGGTGGAAGTGACAAATAGGTTCAAAGGATTAGATCTGATAGACAGAGTGCCTGAAGAACTATGGATAGAGGTTCATAAAACTGTACAAGAGGCTGTAATCAAAGCCATCCCTTCAAAAAAGAAATGGAAAATGGTTGTCTGAGGAGGCCTTACAAATAAAGAGAAGAGAAGTGAAAGGCAAAGGAGAAAAGGAAAGATATGCCCATCGGAATGCAGAGTTCCAAAGAATAGCAAGGAGAGATAAAAAAAAAAGNGGGTAGCACTGATTTCATTCTGAATGGCTGCTGTAACCTTCATGTACCATTTGGGTCTTGTGACTCAAAAACGGACAGTGCTTCCTCAAATAAAGAAAATCTCTTTGCCATTTCCTGGATTCTGAATCTCTTCAGTTCTTCAGTTACTTCTTGTTCTTCTTATCTCTCTTCATCCTGTCGTTGGGTCCCCAGTTCCTGGAGCTTTTTAGCAGTACCAGTATCACCAGTGGTTTTATGCTTGCTTCTAGATATCCTGTAAATAAGTGGGGGAACAACTAAGCCATTCAGGTAAGATCTAAATCAAATGCCTCACGATTATATGGTGGAAGTGACAAATAGGTTCAAAGGATTAGATCTGATAGACAGAGTGCCTGAAGAACTATGGATAGAGGTTCATAAAACTGTACAAGAGGCTGTAATCAAAGCCATCCCTTCAAAAAAGAAATGGAAAATGGTTGTCTGAGGAGGCCTTACAAATAAAGAGAAGAGAAGTGAAAGGCAAAGGAGAAAAGGAAAGATATGCCCATCGGAATGCAGAGTTCCAAAGAATAGCAAGGAGAGATAAAAAAAAAAGAAAAAGCCTCTGAAGTGAGCAATGAAAGGAAATAGAGGAAAACAACAGAATGGGAAAGACTAGAGATCTCTTCAAGAAAGTTAGAGATACCAGGGAACATTTCGTGCAAAGGTGGGCACAATAAAGGACAGAAACTGTATGGACCTGACAGAAGCAGGAGATATTAAGAAAAGATGGCAAGAACATAGAAGAACTATACAAAAAAGATCTTACTGACCCAGACAGACATGATGGTGTGATCACTCTCCTAGAGCCAGATATTTTGGAGTGTGAAGTCAAGTGGGCCTTAGGAAGCATCACTATGAACAAAATTAGTGGAGGTGATGGAATTCCAACTGAGCTATTTCAAATCCTAAAAGATGATGCTGTGAAAGTGCTGCACTCAATATGCCAGCAAATTTGGAAAACTCAGCAGTGGCTACAGGACTGGAAAAGGTTAGTTCTCATTCCAACCCCGAGAAAGGCAGTGCCAAGGAATGCTCAAACTACCACACAATTAGACTCATTTCACATGCTGGCAAAATAATGCTCAAAATTCTCCATGCTAGATTTCGACGGTATGTGAACCAAGAACTTCCGGATGTTCAATCTAGACTTAGAAAGGCAGAGGAACCAGAGATCAACTTGCCAACATTCATTGCATCGTAAAAAAAGCAAGAGAGCTCCAGAAAAATATGTACTTCTGCTTCATTGACTACACTAAAACCTTTGACTGTGTGGATCACAACAAACTGTGGAAAATTCTGAAAGAGATGGAAATACTAGACCACCTCAGCTGCCTCCTGAGAAACCTGTAGGCAGGTCAAGAAGGAACAGTTAGAAGCAGATATGGAACAACAAACTGGTTTCAAATTGGGAAAGGAGTATGTCAAGGCTTTATATTGTCACCCTGCTTATTTAACTTATATGCACAGTACATCATGGGAAATGCCAGGCTGGATGAAACACAAACTGGAATCAAGATTGCTGGGAGAAATATCAGTAACCTCAGATATACAGATGACACCACCTTTATGGAAGAAAGAGAAGAGGAACTAAAGATCCTCTTGATGAAGGTGAAAGAGGAGAGTGAAAAATCTGGCTTAAAAATCAACACTTAAAAAATGAAGATCATGGCACCTAGTCCCATCACTTCATGGCAAATAGACGGAGAAACAATGGAAACAGTGACAGACTTTATTTTCTTGGGCTCCAAAATCTCTGCAGATGGTGACTGCAGCCACGAATTTAAAAGATGCTTTCTTCTTTGAAGAAAAGTTACGACCAACCTAGATAGCATAATAAAAAGCAGAGACGTTGCTGACAAAGGTCCATCTAGTTAAAGCTATGGTTTTTTTCAGTAGTCTTATATGGATGTGAGAGTTAAACCATAAAGTGCTGAAGAATTGATGTTTTAGAACTGTGGTGTTGGAGNCGAATTTAAAAGATGCTTTCTTCTTTGAAGAAAAGTTACGACCAACCTAGATAGCATAATAAAAAGCAGAGACGTTGCTGACAAAGGTCCATCTAGTTAAAGCTATGGTTTTTTTCAGTAGTCTTATATGGATGTGAGAGTTAAACCATAAAGTGCTGAAGAATTGATGTTTTAGAACTGTGGTGTTGGAGAAAACTCTTGAGAGTCCTTTGGACTGCAAGAAGATCAAACCAGTCAAACCTGAAAGAAATCAATCCTGAATATTCATTGGAAGGAATGATGCTGAAACTCCAATACATTGGCCACCTGATGTGAAGAGCTGACTCATTAGAAAAGATCCTGATTCTGTGAAAGATTGAAGGCAGGAAGAGAAGGGGAAACAAAGGATGAGATTGTTGGATGACGTCACTGACTCAATGAAACAGAGCAAGCTCCATTAGATGGTAAAGGATGGGACGTCTGGCGTACTGTGTAGCAGAGTCGGACACAACTGAGCAACTGAACAACAACTCCTGTACGCTATACAGTACTGTACGGTAAATTTAAACAACAACAACAACAACCACTTGTAGAGGATTCACACACATGACAATGTACGCCAGACATATGAACTAACTGATTGGACAAGAGAATTGTGATCGGACAAGAGAAACATGGTCTCATCTTTGAAAGTTTGCAATCTGAAGGTTCATAGGTAGGGGACTTACTAAGATTAGTTCAGTTACTGTTTTGTGACAGTAACCAGGTAGTAGCACAAAACCATCATACAGTATTTCTTCTAAGTTATTACTCTAACTGGGGGGTCGGTTTCATTTCATGGACTAACCAGTTCCAACAAAGTAAAAATGCCGGTCATTTTTGACATCCTGACTCCCTTCTCTGTTTGTTGGTAGAGTCTCACAAGCATCAACTAGACTCTGAGTTCCCTGGGACTATGAGCTGCATTTATTAATTATTCATTCTGTTCTGTGCTATCTGTTGTACACAATCTAGTCTTATCGCCATGGGAATAGCAGTTCAAAGACAAGAACCTCTTCAGTTCATTTCAGTCATTTCCACAGTTAGTGTGGTGGCAGGTTGATTCTGGCTTTGATGGTGATGAAAAGGAAAAGAGGCATTTAATAAACTGACTCTTCTCTGCTCAACTTTCTTTACATCTTTTTGTGCCTCAAATTTAGCAAATGAAACATTCATTTCCAGAGATAATCTGAAATACAAGGTTGGCTGTCACATGCATGATTGATTCTAAACATATGCCCAAGTCCTTCCTATCAGGCTGAACCCAGGACAACAAAACACGCTGTGAAAAAAGACTTTCCTGTCATCAGCAGGTACACTGTCATCTTTGACTTAACTCTCAGATTGTAAGCAAGCAGCTGCTGGCAAGAGATCACAAACAAAGCCAATCTGTGTCTGTTTCCCACATGTCTTGCCAGGGAATGTGTCTCTCTGAGTTGTCATTCCCCTTCACCCTCTCTAGACCTTGACTTTCTTTCCCCTCCTCCCAGCCATATTCAGTTTCCTTGTGTCCATTTTTGCATCCATCTGCCCCTCTCTGGTTTCTGTGGCTGAGCAATGAGTCATGGAAACTACTAAAGATTTGTCTCTCCCGATTTATCCACCAGCCATATCCTCTTATGTGTCTGTCTTTCAGCTGCCCTTGGGTCACAATATGCTTTTCCCTTCACCTACTTCCATGCTATTTCTCTTGTTTAAATTTCCTTTCTTTGAAATTGCCAGCCCTCACCTCCATTTCAAATTAAAAAAATTTTTTTTAATTTCTTTTTTAAATTTAGTAATTTGGCTAAGAGATAGTGTTTCCCTTTCTTATGACCTGAGTAGTGGTACAAGGTGCTAACTTTAATTAGTGCTAATCAGTATTTCAAGCCCATTTGGTCATAAGGTCATTCTTCTGTCTCCCAAATAGCAACAGGAGATAGCACAGATTTTCAGAGTTTATGTACAAAATTTGATTTCCAATTCATTTCGCATTCATGCTATTTTCTAATTTGGGGATGTCTGCTGCTGCTGCTAAGTCGCTTCAGTCATGCCTGACTCTGTGCAACCCCATAGTCAGCAGCTCACCAGGCTCCCCCATCCCTGGGATTCTCCAGGCAAGAACACTGGAGTGGGTTGCCAGTTCCTTTTCCAATGCATGAAAGTGAAAAGTGAAAGTGAAGTCTCTCAGTCATGTCTGACTCTTTGCGACCCCATGGACTGCAGCCCACCAGGCTCCTCCGTCCATGGGATTTTCCAGGCAAGAGTACTGGAGTGGGGTGCCATTGCCTATATCCAATTTGTAGGACTGATCTCCCAATAGCTTAAATTGAATGTCACTGGAATATTGGCGAAGGGCCAGTTCAAATGTGACATGGGTTGGAAAACCACAGCCTGTGGTCAAAGCTGGCCTGGCATACGTTTTTGTAAATAAAGTTTTATTGATACACAGTCACATTTGTTTATTTATGGATTATCTGTGACTGCTTTCACACTATAGAGCTTATGCCCTGCAAAGCCTGAAATATTTTCTATCCAACCATTTAAAAAAATGTTTGAGTACTTGTGGACTACCCCACACACCAGGTCTAGAAAATGTCCCTGTTTACATTTCCAGGCAAAGTTTATCAGATATTTAGTCTGATATTTGAAAATCTCTTTTCCCTCAATTTGTGAAAATCACAGGTCACATACTAACTCATCGGAAAGTCTAGATTATTTTCAGAGATACCACAAAGGTATTTGGCATACAAATGGGTTGCCAGATAAAATACACAGGACACTAAGGTAAACTTGAATTTCAGAAGAATTACAAATAATTTTTTGGCATATGTTCTAAATATTGCATGAGGACATACTAATACTGAAATTTTACTTATTTCTCTGAAATTCAGATTTAACTGGACATTTTATGCTTTTATTTATTAAATCTGATAGCCTTCTCTTTATGAGGATGAAAAGAACAACTGAATAGATGTTGAAGCAGCATCTACAGGGCACCTTGTGAAGCTTCTAGTTCATTAGCACCTTCAGATATATTGTCTGGTCACATTTCATAGCTCTCCAGTTTCATGTTTAGAATGAATACTGAGAGGTTTCAATCTTTAAACCCAGGTGTTTGGCACAAATGGTCTGCTTTCTGACCCTGTAATTCATGCTGTTTATTGGCAGTTTAAAAATTTAATTGTCCATCATATTTTAGGAGTAAGAGCAATTTTTCAGTACAGATTGAAGTGAAATTATACTGTACAACTTCCTATGTTTGATTTAGTCACAAGGGGAGAGCGACAAATAGAAAGTATGCAAAGTAAAGATTGAGAGAATTCACAAGAGTCCAGTTCTAATAATGATCCATCTGTAAGGAACAGTGTTAGAGATTTAACTGTAATTCAGAAATGCTGGGAAAAGCAGTTTGTTAACGGAAAGAAAACAAGATTAGTTAAACAGAAAAGTAATATATTGAAAAATTCTATATTAGAAACAAGCTTTTGCTTAGGAGTACCTCAGACCATTTAATGGCATTTAATGGACTCCTGGGATGTTTTTCTTTCTCACAGCAATTTTACTTTTCTAGCTGATTTGGATGTAAGAAAACGTATTTATATACAATGATCAGTGGGTTTATCCCAATTTAAGTCATTACTAATTTGCTGAGTGATTTTGTCAATAACTGCATGGTTTTGTTTCTCCATTTCTCATTTGAAGATTCTACATTAGAAGGTTTTGAAGTTTCTTACTGGGTCTAAAACAACTTATATTACATTCCTGTGCACATTATATTAGACTGTGATGTCCAGAGCATGTCTAAAATACCAAAATTATCAAATGAAATGTGAAAAAAGGCCCCAAATTCAGGAAATATGACAGCATCAGTAGGTAGCCTCTATAGATGAGACTAAAGAAAGATAAGTGAATGAGTTAGTCGCTCAGTAGTGTCTGACTCTTTGAGACCCCGTGGACTTTAGCCTGCTTGGCTCCTCTGTCCATGAAATTTTCCAGAAAAGAATATGGCAAGAATGGGTTGTCATTCCCTTCTCTAGGGGATCTTCGCCACCCAGAGAACAAACCCAGGTCTCCTGCACTGTGGGCAGACTCTTTACTGTCTGAGCCCCAGGGAAGCCCCAACAGATGAGACTGGTCGTAGTGGTGGTTTAGTTGCTCAGTGGTGTCTAACTCTTCACAACCCCATGGACTATAGCCCTCCAGGCTCCTCTGTCCATGGAATTCTCCAGCCAAGAATAGTGGAGTGGGTTGCCATTTCCTTCTCCAACAGATGAGACTGGTTCCCATCAAATTAGAACAGACCTGTTTAAATTAGATGGAACACTGGTTTAATATATTAAATTTGTCTACTTCTAATATATGCTCATGTAATATTTGTATTCCTGAAATTCTGTTCTTCTCTTTATAACGATTTTGGCTGTCTGTTAATTTGTAAAAGTTTAAGAGAAAATTTTAATTGATAGTAGTTTCTACTACATGGTACCTTGCTTGAAAGTGAGTGCCATATAAAGAAAAATCTATCTTTTGTGGGGTTTGGTATTAGTAATCTATTAGTTAGATATAACAAATACACATGAGGTTATGTTAAAGACTGGAGGGGAAATAAATGACCCAGTATGCTTATTCAGGAATTGTTATTTAGGATAATACAACTAGGATTGTAGACATGATGATGTGTGTTCTCCATCTTAACCATTAAAAAAAAAATATATATATATATATATATACCTAAGAAAGTGAAAAGAGTATGTAAATCTGCTAAGGTTAGCTTATATGTCTGCTAATACTCCACTTTTAAAAATAAATTTTTAATTTGAAACATTACCAATAAGCTAAAATTGTCTCTGCCACCACCCTAATTTTTCTCTCTTCACCCCCCTCCTTTGAGATAAGTACTACTGTCAGTTTTGTGTGGGTTTTTTCAGAGAATTTTTCAGTGTATTTTCTCACAGAAATTTGACTTTGTTTTCTGTATGTGCTAATAAGCACAACCTGCTGTGTTTTTCAGGGTTGGATGGGAAATATGTGGTGCTGCTTAAGACCTTTTGAACTGGGCTTGATTATCAGAATGAGCAAAGCTGCACTGCAGGGTCACATCAGGGCAAGGAGTGTGTGTGTATGCAGACACATATGCCTATTATGTGTGCTGCTGCTGCTGCTGCTAAGTCGCTTCAGTCGTGTCTGACTCTGTGTGACCCTGTAGACGGCAGCCCACCAGGCTCCCCCATCCCTGGGATTCTCCAGGCAAGACCACTGGAGTGGGTTAACATTTCTTTCTCCAATGCATGAAAGTGAAAAGTGAAAGTGAAGCTGCTCAGTCATGTCTGATTCTTAGTGACCCCATCGACTGCAGCCTACCAGGCTCCTCCGCCTATGGGATTTTCCAGGCAAGAGTACTGGAGTGGGTTGCCATTGCCTTCTCCATTATGTGTGCATACACACAAATGTAAATTTGGTTCCCGAACTACTCTGCACCTTGGTTTGCTTATCTGCAACCAATATGATAATTCAGAACATCACTACAGTTTGCTCAGTTCATGTGGTCTCTGGTCTCTTATCCTTAGTGCCAACATCGCTGAAAAGATGACTATATGACAGGGCTTCTATTTTTTCACCATGATGTTTAGTTATAGTTTTTATTTATGGAACCTAATGTTGTTTATAAAAGCTGCATACACACTAGTTTGCTCAAAGTAGATCCAACTCATTCGTCTTCCCAGAGTCCAGGGATGTTGATTATCCTTTCACACCATCTCATGGTCATTTCTTATGAGGTTTGAATGACTCATTTGGAGTTAATGCCATTAAATCCGCTCTGTTCTATTTGTTCTGTGTCTGACTACAACACCTCACTACACAGAACTTAGTGAACAATGCTGATAATTCATATATGATTTATTGCAACTCTTATGTTTTAGGGCCAAAAATTAAGTTCAGCTACTGTGAGTCTGTGATAGCTCAGTTTCTCTTTCTTTCTCAAAACTGAAATTTGAAAATTCAAAAAGATACATGCATGCCAATGTTCACAGCAGGATTATTCACAATAACCAAGACATAGAAGCAGCCTAAGTGACTATTGACAGCAGGGTGGAAAAGAAGATGTGGTACATATATATAATGGAATACCACTCAGCCATAAAAAAGAGTGAAATAATGCCATTTGCAGCAACAGAGATGGACCCAGAGAGTATTATATTAAGTGAAATACATCAGAAAAATAAAGACAAATATATGATATCACTTATATGTGGAATCTACAAAATGATAAAAATGAATTTACTTATAAGAACAGACTCACAGCCATAGAAGACATACGTGGTTACAGAAGGGAAAGTGGAGAAGGAGGGATGAATTAGGGATTTGAAATTAAGGCGGCTCAGTGGTGAAGAATCTGCCTGTTAAGCAAAAGACATGGGTTTGATCCCTGGGTCAGGAGGATCCCCTGGAGAAGGAAATGGTAACCCACTCCAGTACTCTTGCCTGGGAAATCCCATGGATAGAAGAGCCTGGCAGGCTATAGTCCATGGTGATGTAAAAGTTGGACAGAACTTAATAACTGAGCATGAGTATAATACATTAAAAAAAAAAATGACAAGGATCCCCTGCATAGCACAGGGAGCTATACTCTATATCTTTAATAATGTATAAGGAAAAATAATTTGATTAAGAATATATATATATTTGAAAAAGAATATATATATATTTGAAAAAAATGTATATATATATATTTATAAAAGTGATATTCCAACCTAGGGGGTTGGGATGGGGTAAGAGGTGGGAGGGAGGTTCAAGAGAGATGGCACATAAGTGTAGCTATGGTTGATTCATGTTGATGTATAGGAGAAACCAGCACAATATTGTTAAGCAATTATCCTCCAATTAAACATAGATTAACTAGTTTTTAGGAAGTGGCATTACTATGTAAACACTGACAGTCACTATTTGGTGAAGGTATGTTGTTTCTGATTTTATAGGCATTAGTGTCCAGCTTGCTTCAGCCAGCCTCATTGTTGCTGAAAGTGGGGTCCTGCTGCTTGCTGCTCCAGAGCCAAAAAAGAGGCCAGGCTGGTGGAAAGAAAAATTTGCTTTATTTTAGATGACAGCAACAGGGAGAAAGGCAGCCTTCTGTGCAAAGGTTGACTTCCCCCACCACCCCATCACTGACAGTAAGAGGGCAAGAGCTTTTATAGACAAAGGGAGGGGACTACATGTAGGAATAGCACAGTCAGCTCTGACAGCCATTGAAACTGGCTGTCTTGAAATTGGTCATCAATGGTTAAATCAGTGTTATCTTGAATGTTTTAAGTACAATTATTCTTCAGTTCCATGGTTTTCATTTCTTTGAGGCCAGTTTTCAGAACTGTGGCAGCTTATGTCACGGCTACAGTATGGTCATCTTGTAGTTAACTTCTTCACTTGGTGGGGGTTTCAGTATCTATGAGACAACCTACAGGATATGGTTCAGAATATTGTCTATACCCTTCAGTTCAGTTCAGTTGCTCAGTCGTGTCCAACCCTTTGTGACCCCGTGAATCACAGCATGCCAGGCCTCCCTGTCCATCACCAACACCTGCAGTTCACTCAAACTCACGTCCATTGAGTCGGTGATGCCATCCAGCCATCTCATCCTCTGTCGTCCCCTTCTCCTCCTGCCCTCAATCCCTCCCAGCATCAGAGTCTTTTCCAATGAGTCAACTCTTCTCACGAGGTGGACAAAGTACTGGAGTTTCATCTTTAGCATCATTCCCTCCAAAGAACACCCAGGGCTGATTTCCTTTAGAATGGACTGGTTGGATCTCCTTGCAGTCCAAGGGACACTCAAGAGTCTTCTCCAACACCACAGTTCAAAAGCATCAGTTCTTCTGCGCTCAGCTTTCTTCACAGTCAGACTCTCACATCCATACATGACTACTGGAAAAACCATAGCCATGACTAGATGGATCTTTGTTGGCAAAGTAATGTCTCTGTTTTTGAATATGCTGTCTAGGTTGGTTATAACTTTCCTTTCAAGGAGTAAGCATCTTTTAATTTCATGCTGCAGTCGCCCTTGGAAGGGACTAAAACCCTTTGACCTTGCTTAATGACTGAACTATTATTATTTAGTCCTGTTGGGCTGTTTTCCTTTGCTTCTGTGTGTTCTCACTTCCCTAATTAAACTTATTCTTTGGCTAAAGTTTTCCCACAGACAAAATACAGGCTGAGAACTTGGGAGGCATAGACCATAGGGTCCTGCTCCTTTTCATCATCACTTGTGACTTCCAGTTAAAAGTTTATCACACTCAAATATTTTGAAAAGAGCATAGACATGTGAGGAAGAGATTTAACTTCTAAGGCATCAACACTCTTCAAAAAGTTCTGGGAGATCTCCAGGGGTAGCATGTTGAAAAACATCTATGGAATGGTTCAAGTCAATGGGAATTTACTGTGTACATCTTGGATTTAATTTTATATTAATTGACATTCTTACAGTGTTATGTTAATATCGCAAACTTAATGTGATATCCTTAGGGGTCCTGAAATATATTACTTTATATAGATGGCTTGAGTCTGGCTCTAAAAAGTTTCAATTACATCAATAATTCTCAAGATTAGGAAAGATAATAAAAATCATATTATCATATGATTTTTTATAAGCCAGGGATGCTCCTACAAGTGTGTGGTGATGTATCTGGGATAATTTTAAGATAATACTTTCAGACTTTAAGGAAGCGAGTTTAAACACTTGCTATAAAACTATCCAGTGCTGCTCTAAGTTCTTAAGAGTGCAAAGAAATCATGTTTATTACTAAATTTTGTGCCCAGAAGCCAAAACCAAAAATGTTTGTGATCCAAGGTATGCTAAAAAGAGTTATAGCCAGAATGTATATGATACCCCCTTATCTGTTTTTTGTTTGTTTGTTTTTCTGTCCTGCACTGGTGTGTGTTTTTTTTTTTCTTTTTTTTTGTATTTATTTATTTTTTTACATGAACTCCCAAACATGAACCCCCCTCCCACCTCCCACCCCACATCATCCCTCCAGATCATCCCCATACACCTGTCTCTTATACACATCTAGATGTGTATAAGAGACAGGTTATACTCTGTGCAACTTTACTGGACAATTTTCTTTCTTGAACTCTAGGGTTAAAAGTATGGTTAGAAACAAACAATTACTTTCGCTTACAAATCTCTGTTATCAAAATCAGATCAACATTCTAGGAGAATTTTGTCTTCTTAACAGAATGAAAACAAAACAAAAAAACAAATTTAGTCTTGTATCAGTTTATTGTTAATAACATAATTCATGAACGCAATTAAATTCAGTTTAATATTAATTTTGACAACATACAAATTTTTTTTCAATAAATAAAACTTAAAAAAAACAAAACAGAACAAAAAAATCCAAAAAAACCAAAATTCTTTTCTCAAAGATCCTTTTTCATAAGTCTTTTTATCATTTTCTGGATCCAAATAAATTTGTCCTATATTTTTTCATCCAGAACCAAAAACTGTAAGATAAAGTCATCATTTTTTTCCCCAAAAAATCCCCATTCTTTATACTTTCTCTTAGCCAATAACACATATCCTACTTGTTTTAAACACAGAAATGTTTTCCTTGTCAGTTTTATATACCACAATTTTTAACCCACAATTTGAAGATCTTGAAAAAAATCAAGATTAATTGAAATGTTACACCAGCATTTTCTGATTGGCAAGCTGAAGAACATATTCCATACCTCTAAAAACAAACATTTCTTCACAGAATAATTTTCTCTAATGATATATCATGCATGTTTAATAAATCCAAACACTTTTAATTTTCCTCTTGATTTAAAAGCAGACAAAAGTAGGTAATTTTATTTGTTTGATTTGAAAGCACTTATATATATATATTTTTTTTAATTTAAATTTATTTATTTTAATTGGAGGTTAATTACTTTACAATATTGTATTGGTTTTGCCATAAATCAACATGAATCTGCCATGGGTATACACATGTTCCCCATCCTGAACCCCCCTCCCACCTCCCTCCCCATATGATGGGTCATCTCAGTGCACCAGCCCAAGCATCCTGTATCCTGCATCAAATCTGGACTGGACTGGCAATTTGCTTCTTATATGATACTATACATGTTTCAATGCCATTCTCCCACATCATCCCACCCTTTCACTCTCCCACAGAGTCCAAAAGACTGTTCTGTACATCTGTGTCTCTTTTGCTGTCTTGCATACAGGGTTATCATTATCATTTTCTAAATTCTA